>MU223881.1:1400675-1419861 GCA_018584345.1 Thuja plicata | reverse complement strand
TGAGTCTTCTTTGGCTTAGGGTTCTTTGACTCTGTGCCATCATCTAAGGAAAAGGAGAGATGGGATTTTTCTGCCAATGGGACCTTTCTCTTCTTTGATTCCACCAACCATTGTGGTGGTGGGGGTAGCCTTACTGCTAGGGCTTTCTCATCTAAGTATCCTATAGGGTTCTTCTACTCACCCCTGGCATTTATACTCTCATTGGACTCTTTCTTTGTGTCCTCAGGATCACCTGCACTATCCACTTTCGTGGCATCAATATCCTCTACCTCGGTGCTCCCATCCTTACCAACATCTATGAGATCAACATCTATATCTTCTGGGTTCTCCCCATCCTACTACTATTACTACTCTTTTTCTCTAACATCATCTACCGGGACATTCTCCTCCATTGGCTTATTCTCTAGAAGTGGTGAAGGTTCCCAAACTGGATCCGACTGTAGTATTATAGGGATCACCTTGCTGAATGTCACACGGCCTTGGGTTGGTGGAGGCTTCATGAGTATGGCGGTTGAGGTTACGGTTTCTCCTGTAGGTCCGGTTCCCTCAGCCAAAGTTGGCTGCTCACCTTGTACTTGCCTAATTTCCTCTATTTCAGTCTGTAGGACCGGGATCTCTTGAACATTTGGGTTGTCCATCTATTCTGGCTCTTTTTCTCTTTCTTCCTAGACTTCCTGATCTGTGGCATCTTCCTTTTTTTGTACCTCCCCTTCAGTAGGGATTCTTTCTTCTTCTTTTGCAATGATCTCTTCTATTGCCTTCCCTATATCCCCTTGTAAATTTACAAGTTCATCCATCTCAAAGATGTCATCAAAGTCATCATGTGGAGGGGAGGTCTCAGAGGGACACTCTAGTTCAGGGGAGTCTAGGATGATCTCCACCTGAGGGATGTTGTTCATCTCGAGGTTTGCATCTACCCTTGGTTGAGGAACATTTGTCTTTTGCTTCTTCCTCCTTGTTACCAATGGGGGTCTAGCATCCAAAATGGCTTCATGTTCATCTTCCCCTCTTGTCCCTGCTGCCCAAACCATAATTTCTGCAAGTGAGGGGGAGTTAGAAGGGAGGGCAGGTTCTTCTATAGTAATTTGGATTCCAAGATGGATGCTTATCGCTTCCTTCATCTAGTGGGATGCTACCAGCTAAATGTGCACATATTATACAATGGGAACTATGAATGGAATCTGGGTCGGGATCCCAACTTTTATTTTTCCTCTATCCTCGCCTTGCACAAAGATTCTAACTCTATAAGTGGATCCCTGCAAAAATGGGCCAACTCTGTGATGACTCTTCTAACATACCTTTTGAAAATATGCATGGCTACATTTGATCACATCATGGGTGATGTCTTCAATTGTTGGGCTTTCCAAGGTGTCCCAGTCCACCAGAGGGAGAGCCATTTTTTCTACTCCTTGAGCCTTGTACTATGGGTCTTCTTTGGATTCGGTGTTTGAAAAGTCCTTAGGAAAGGTCCAAAGCTTGAGACACTTCATCATACCTAGTGTCATTCTGACAAAATGTCAATTCTAGACTTCAAAATTGTCTTGGTAGTTTTCCTAGAAGTCCTCCATGTGAGGCTTGTGGGGGTCTGACATGTAGGGCAATTCCCATGCTATCTTATCTAACAGATCAAAATTCTTCTGGTCCAAGTAAAATTTTTCCAGCCCTAGATACTTTAATTCACCATCAGCTTCTTTTGTTGCTGCAAGGCTGCAAGTGTAGTTCCCGCAGGTGATTGGGAATGGAATATTGGCGACCTTCTTGATGACATGTAACTGATTAAATGTTTGACTATATTAAGTTGAAGATGATGCAAGACATTAAATTAGTTAATGGTTTTTATTGTCATTGATGTCAACTTGATATCATCTGTATGGTCATATACATAATGCCAAAGACTTGAGAGAATCAATGGAATGAAGGTTATGCTTTCAGTAATGCATAAAAGTCAAGTATTCACTAAGTGACAGACTACACCAGCGGAGTGCACACCATAGGTAAAGATAGAGATAAAGTCACAGTGATTCCCGATGAGAAAAAGATAGTGTTGCTCGATGAAGAAGAATCACAAGATGCCCAATGAGCTAAAAATAGTGTTGCCCGATGAGCAAGATCCAATGATGCCTGACAGATGGAGATCCCAAAGCTAATTGAAGGTACACCGATGGAACTAGCAATTGTCACTCGCGACGAAATGCAGAATTGACCGACAGAATAGAGAGATCATAAAATGACAAAATATCTAGCTGGAAGAGCTAAAGGATAGACTTAACTGGTTGTTTTATTTGACCACAGTTAAGCAATTGATTTGTACAGTTGGAAAGAAGATAACTACAAGATAAATCAGGAGTTAAAGCCATAAATCAATTTAGCTGGATTGTTTTCATGCAAAGAATCAAGAATCAAGAACCTAGAATTAAGGGATATCATGTCTATTTAAGAGACAAGCATAATTCATTCCTACAAGCAATCAGATAAATGGGGGAGTGAACTGATAGAAGATGCTGAAGAAAAACTGATGAAGGATAAACTTCATGCAGTCCTGATCAATCAAGCTAAGGGAGAGCTAAAGAATTCTGCAGACACCGAAAAATAGAAAAGCACAACATCATAGAGCAGAAAGAGTTAAGTACAAAGGAATTGAATTGATACATTGATTAGAAAGATATTATAAGTAAATAGATCTGAAAATCTGCAATTCAGTTGCATTAGAAACAGGTCATTTTGTTTTAGTTTAACCATTGAAGTGTTAAGTCTCTTAACGGAGCAGGACTTAACAGCCTTTTGTAATTGAGGTATATCCTAACATATTACTAGAAGGTTGACTCATGATAGTAGCATCGGTCTTACCTAAAGCCTATTGATAGTCTAAGAAGAAGGTTGATTCAAGGATGGTAGTAAGATTAGCATAAAGCCTATTGATAGTCATGAGACTAATTCAAGGATGGTAGCATAGATGCCAGATACTAAGTGACAACCTATGTATAAAAATCCTCTAACAAGGTCACACTTAACCATGTGCTTGTAACCTTTAACATGGTTGGCTCCTAATAGGGCTCACTTTAGAAGAGGGAAAATTTGGGGTACCGGTCCCAGTGGTTTTTCCCTTAACAGGGTTTCTATGTTAAAATCCTTGTGTTATGTGTGTATGGTTTATTACTTTAGTGTTTTACATTTCACATAAGCATTTATGGATTTATTGGTACACTCTGCACATTTACTAAGTATCAATAAATACAGTCTACTGCTTATCAGTTATCAAAGAGAATAAGGACAGACAAAGTAAACCAATAGACAGTTATTTGTTTCAAGTATTTCAAAGGCATACATCTTGTAGGGACTTAATAATTTGAGAAGTATTGATTGGTGGATTAAATTTTAAATTGGATAAATTTTTGAGGCCACTGATTCACCCTCCCCCTCTTATTTATTACTAACAATTGGTATCAAAGCTTGTGTGCTGAGAAGGAAGGTTTCAAGACCTAAGTAAAGATCACAAGATGAACATACGAGATGTGCCCAAGTTGAACAAGGACAACTTTGCTTCATGGCAAAGCAGGATAAAGCTTCACTTATCAGGTATTGGCAATGATATTACTCAATACTTAGATACTACTAATGTGTTGCCTACAAGACCATTGACAGTAGATCAATTGAGAGTAAGGCATGAACATAATTGCATGGTTATAGAGATTTCTGCCTCACTCTCTGATGCTGAATTTGAGTATGTCAAAGATTGCAAAAATGCAAAGACAATGTGGGACAAGTTGAGACTTGTACATGGAGGTGATGCAAATGTTCTGAGAGCCAAGGTAGAAAGCCTTAGAGGAAAGTTTGATGATCTCAAAATGAAAGAAGGTGAAAACATCACACAGTACAACACAAGAATAAAAGAAGTAGTCACTGCTATACGAGGTATTGGAGGTACACTTGAAGAGGAGACAATGGTAAGTAAAATCCTAAGAACTCTATTGCCCATATATGCTATTAGAGTCTCTGCTATTCAAGAAATGAGAGAAGTAGCAAATAATACAGTCACTCTTGATAGTCTGAGTGGTAGAATGATTTCATTTGAGATGAATAACTTTGATAATAGTGTCTTACCAAACTTAGAGTCTACATTCAAGTCTTATATGAGAATAAGAAAATCTAGTCAGAGACACTCATCTAGAAGAGACAGTGAAAGAGAAAGTGAAGAAGAAGATCTATATGAAATTGAAGAACTCATGGCAAGAAGAATTCTAAGAGGCAAAGGTAAATACAAAGGTAAGTTACCATTTGTATTTTTTAATTGTAAAGAGATTGGACACTTTGCTGCAAGGTGTCCAAAAAGAAAAGATGACAGAAGTGATAATAGATCTTTTGAGAAGAAATCTGACAAAGGTGATAACAAAGATTGCAAAGGTTATTGACGATTAGAAAGAAGTGATACCTGAGATTACAAGGAAAAAGAAAAGAAGGCTAGCTATCTAGATGCTTGCAAAGATGAAGATACTAACACCAAACCATATGATGATGTTGAGATAGTGTTTGTAGCTATGAAGGATGATTCAGATGAAAATGAAAGGTATGAAGAAACTGCACTCATATCTAAGATTAGTAAAAATTATATTTGGATTATAGATATTGGCTACACTCACCATATGACCAGTGACAAAGAAAAGTTTAATACCTTTAAATACTATAAAGGTGGTACAGTAAGAATGATAAATGATTCACCTTGTCAAATTGAAGGTAAAGGAACAGTAATGCTGAATAACTTGATTACATGTGAAAATTCTTATTGGGTAAAAGGATTGATTTACAATCTGTTGAGTGTTTCTCAGCTAAATAATTTAGGTCATAAAGTAGCATTTGAGGAAAAGAAGGCAAAGATCTTTAATGAATCAGGAACACTGATTGGTACCGGTGAACAAATCAAAGGTAACTTATTATATATGAATGATACTAACCCCACTTGCTTGATGACTAGAAATGAAGACATATGGCTATGGCACAAAAGGTTGTGTCATGTTAACTTTGACAACATGATGAAGATAAGTAGGAAAAGAAGTGTAAGAGGCTTACCGATGATGAAAAACCTGAACAACATCATGTGCAAGAATTGTCAAAAAGGTAAAATGACAAAGTCTAGTTTCAAAAGAAAAACCCATACATCTGATGATATTCTAGAATTAGTCCATACTGATTTATGTGGACCTATGAGGACAAAGAGCTATTATGGAGATAGATACTTTATTCTCTTTGTTGATGATTATTCTAGAATGATGACAGTCATGTTTCTAAAAGAAAAATTTGAAGCATTCAAGATGTTTAAATGGTATAAGGCTATGGTAGAGAAACAAAGTGGTAAGGATTTGAAATGTTTGAGATTAGATAGAGGAGGATAATTTATATTAGATGAATTTACTAATTTCTATAATGAGCCTAGTATTAAAAGAACGGTTTATGCACCAAGAACACCACAACAAAATTAGATTGCTAAGAGAAGGAACATATCAATAGTTGATTGTGAAAAAACACTAATGATATAGAAGGACATCACCCAGATCTTCTGGAGGGAATATATTAGCACTGTTGTCTACACACATAACAGAGTACAATTAAGAAAGGACTCAAAGAAGACTCCTTATGAGCTATGGTATTGTAAAACACCCAATGTAAGTTACTTCAAAAATTTTGGCAGTCAATGTTATCTCTTAAAAGATCAAAGAAATGGAAAGCTAGATGCCAAAAGTGATGAAGGTATTTTTTTGGGGTATTCTACCAAAAGAAAAGATTTTAAATGTCTACTCAAGGCTTCTAAAAAAATAGTTGAAAGTGTAAATGTAAAGATTGATGAATTTGTAGAAAAGAATGACCTGGAAAGCACAAAAGAACTTGAGGACTACAACAAATTTGTATACAATGAAGAACCCATCACTTTACCCAAGTAACAATACTTAAATCCAGAACAACAGATTGTTGCAACTGATGGTCAGAATGTTGTTACCGACAGTTAGAATAATGATCAAAATAATGTGCAAGTTAATGAAAATAAAGTTGAAATGAAAAGAGTTGTACCTGTACTTGCAAGATATGTAAGAAGGAACCATCCAAAGGACCAGATCATAGGAGATAAGAAAGATGGTTCAAGAACAAGGAGTAAGTCTTTAAACTCAAATTGCTTAATTAGTGAGTTTGAACCAAAGTCTGTCAATGTTGCACTAGATAATGAAGAATGGATAAGTGCTATGAATGATGAGATTGAACAGATTAAAAAGAACAAGACATGGTCACTTGTGCCAAGACCAGATGACAAGAATGTCATGGGTACAAAATGGATATTCAGGAATAAACTGAACGAGAATGGAGAAGTCACAAGGAACAAAGCAAGACTAGTATGCAAAGGGTATGCATAAGAGGAAGGTATAGATTATAGAGAAACCTTTGCACCCATTGTTAGTATAGAAGGAGTAAGAGATCTACTTGATTATGCTGCATACAAAAGATTCAAAGTATATCAAATGGACGTCAAGTCAGCATTCCTGAATGGAATACTTGAAGAAGAGGTATACATTGAACAACCAGAAGGGTTTGTAGATCCAGACAAGTAGAACATGGTATGTAGACTTCACAAAGCCTTATATGGATTAAAAAAAGCTCCCAGAGCCTGGTATGAAAGACTTCAGTCCTATCTAATAAGTATTGGATTCATGAGGACAAGTGAAAAAAGTAATCTTTATTTAAAAGAAGATACTAATGCTAACACTTTGATTGCTGAAATATTTGTTGATGACATCATATTTGGAGGCAATGATATGCTATGCAAATTGTTTTCTAAAGAGATGAGAAAAGAGTTTGAGATGTCTATGTTTGGTGAGATCAATTTCTTTCTTGGTCTACAGATCATTCAACAAACTGAAGGTATTTTCATTACACAGTTTAAATTCATCAAAGAACTCCTGAAAATATTCAAGATGGAAGATTCTAAACCTGTTGGAACACCGATGGCTACTAGATGCAAATTAACAAAGGAAGACAAGACAACAAAGCTAAATAAGACTCTATACAGATCAATGATAGGGAAACTCATGTATGTTGTACACACTAGACCAGATATTGCACATGCAATAGGAATTGTTGCTATATTTTTTGCTAACCCTAGGGAATCACATATAACTGTTATGAAAAACATACTAAGATATCTGAAGAATACTGAGGAATTTAGCTTATGGTATAGAAGAGAAGGCAAATTTGAATTAAAAGTGTTTACTGATGCTGATTGGGCTGGAAATCTTGATGACTGGAAGAGAACAACTGGAGGAGCATTCTTTATGGGTGACAGACCTGTCACATGGATTAGCAAGAAGCAAGGGTGCATCTCTTAGTCTACTGCAAAAGTAGAATATGTTGCTACTACTGCAAACTACTCAAACATTGCATAGATCAAATAGTCGCTGGAAGGTATGCATATGAAGATCAAAGAACCAGTAGTTATTTATTATGACAACACCAGTGCAATAAGTATCTCCAAGAATCTAGTCATGCATGAAAAGACTAAACACATTGTCATCAAATATCAATACTTAAGAGAAAAAGTTCAAGAAAAAGAGGTAATACTTGAATATGTGCAATCAAAAGAACAATTGCCTGATATCTTCACCAAGCCACTACCAAAGGATACATTTGAGTACCTAAGAAAAATACTAGGGGTCAAAGCCATGTCTAACAGTTAGTAAAAGGACTAGACGCTGCATCAGCTATATATTATCAGAATATCATTCATGATTGATGCAAGTAGAAGCTAAACTTCAAAGCTACATCTATATACAAAAAGGTATATATCATAACCGAGCACCAAAGAAAACTATTATATTGATGATGGATAAGGGAAATTCAAGGAATATATTATGGATAGAAGACATTGTTTGACAAAATGTCAGATATTTGTGAAAATATTTGTTTGGCATTAATGTCAAAGGGAGAGAATGTATTCATATTATCATCAGATACTATTCATTATCAGATTACTCAAAATAGGGAGAGAAATTTTTTTATATCAATGTTGCAAACAAAAGAGATAGACATCAAAGAAGCATAACAGTCAAAGAGAAAAATTGACACCAACAGAGGTCACAACACATCAGAAGAAGAAAAAGGAAAAGCTACAAGAATCAAATATAAGCTAACATAGAGCTTACCGATGATCAGACACTTTATTAGTTATCAAAAAAAACTATTTGGTAATTTGATGAAACTCAAAAATTGTATTTCATATTGTATTAGCAATAGTATAGTATGATAATATAGCATGTTTCCATCAATGCCAAAGGGAGAGATTGATGACATATAACTGATTAAATGTTTGACTATATTAAGTTGAAGATGATGCAAGACATTAAATTAGTTAATGGTTTGTATTGTCATCGATGTCATCTTGATACCATCTATATGGTCATATACATAATGCCAAAGACTTCAGAGAATCAATGGAATAAAGGTTATGCTTTTAGAAATGCATAAAAGTCAAGTATTCACTAAGTGACAGACTACACCAGTGGAGTGCACACCATCGATAAAGATAGAGATAAAGTCATAGTGATGCTCGACAAGCAAAAGAAAGTGTTTCTCGACAAAGCAGAATCACAAGATGCCCGATGAGCTAAAAATAGTGTTGCCTAATGAGAAAGATCCAATGATGCCTGATGGATAGAGATCCCAAAGCTAACTAGAGGTACACTAATGGAACTGGCAGTTGTCACCGGTGATGAACTGTAGAATTGACCGACAGAATAGAGAGATCAGAAAATGACAAAATATCTAGCTGGCAGAGCTAAAGGATAGACTTAACTCGTTGTTTTATTTGTTTTATTCAACCATAGTTAAGGAATTGATTTGTACAGTTGGTAAGAAGATAACTATGAGATAAATCAAGAGTTAAAGCCATAAATCAATTTGGCTGGATTGTTTTTCACACCAAGAATCAAGAATCAAGAACCTAGAATTAAGGGATATCATGTCTATTTAAGAGACAAGCGTAATTCATTCCTGCAAGCAATCAGACAAATGAGGGAGTGAACTGATAGAAGATGGTGAAGAGAAAATGATGAAGGATAAACTTCATGCACTCCTGATCAATCAAGCTAAGGGAGAGCTAAATAATTATGTAGACACCGAAGAACAGAAAAGCATAGCATCACAGAGAAGAAAGAGTTAAGTACAAAGGAATTGAATTGATACATTGATCAGAAAGATATTGTAAGTAAATAGATCTAAAAGTCTACAATTCAGTTGCATTAGAAACAGGTCATTTTGTTTCAGTTTAACCATTGAAGCATTATGTCTCTTAATAGTGCATGACTTAACAATCTTTTTTAATTGAGGTATATCCTAATAGATTACCAGAAGGTTGACTCATGATAGTAGCATCGGTCTTACCTAAAGCCTATTGACAGTCTAAGAAGAAGGCTGATTCAAGGATGGTAGTAAGATTAGCATAAAGCCTATTGACAGTCATGAGACTGATTCAAGGATGGTAGCATAGATGCCAGATACTAAGTGACAACCTATGTATAAAAGTCCTCTAACAAGGTCACACTTAACCTTGTGTTTGTAACCTTTAACATGGTTGGCTCCTAACAGGGCTCACTTCAGAAGAGTGAAACTTTTGGGTACCGGTCTGAGTGGTTTTTCCCTTAACAGGGTTTCCACGTTAAAATCCTTGTGTTATGTGTCTATGGTTTATTACTTTAGTGTTTTACATTTCACATAAGCATTTATGGATTGATTGGTACACTTTGCATATTTATTGATTATCGGTAAATACAGTCTACTGCTTATCGGTTATCAAAGAGAATAAGGACAGACAAGGTAAACTGATAGATAGTTATTTGTTTCAAGTATTTCAAAGGCATACATCTTGTAGGGACTTAATAATTTGAGAAGTATTGATTGGTGGATTAAATTTTAAAATGGATAAATTTTTGAGGCCACTGATTCACCCCCCCTCTTAGTTATTACTAACACTTCTTCAATGCAAAGAATGCATGAAGCTCCAAGATCTGTTTGCAATATTCCAAAATAATGATTCTATCCCCACAATGCTTAGGCAATAGGTAGGTTTTCCTAGAGAAGTTGGTCACCTAAATGTAGGAGTGTTGTTGAAACTAGATGTAGTGATGGCCATAGGTGCTGACCAAAATTGTTGCCTCCTTTGATAGTCGGTAGCCGAAATCCTGAGTGGGTGTAAGAATATTATAGTAAACAAAGGAGTCATTTACCTTGCAAAAATTAGGGAAACTGGCCTCCCACTGTATTTGTGAGAAATAGTCCCACGGAGCATTCTGGCCCTTGCCAGTCCTAAGCATGCTGATAGTGATTAATCCCCTGGTTATGTGGCATTTCTACACCAGTGCCCACAAGATATATGAAGTCATGTAAAATTTGGAGCATTGGGTGACCCTGACGAGCTTAGTGTCCACATGATTGGCGATGATAGTGGCCCAATAAATTTTTTTTCTGATGGAGGCAATGCCGAACAAGAAGTAATACATCCATGTGAAGAATTCTTGGGTATGGGTTTCTCCAAAAACCCTATACAAGGTGATGATCCCAATTTGTATACTTTCTTTGAATTCTATTCCGGGGATCTCCAACTTCATCTTTTTGTAATCTTTTCTCAGGTTCTTAAGCTAGTTGGAGTAGAGGTATTGTTGGGAAATTTGTGGGAACTTGTCAAATTCATTTAATGCCAGGGCCTGGGTGATGATAGCTACATTGGTGAATGTGGGGATCCCTAGCCCTGAAGAAACTTTTGCGGTCTCCAGAGACACTAAGGGCATTGGGTAGCCTGACAAAAGAGGAGCAGCAAGAATGATAGCCCCGACGACTGTGTTTTAGTGTTCCACCAGTGTGAGGATAAGCTCTGGAGCCTACATGGAGCAGGGGAAGTAGGAGGCCTTGAGGATTCTAGACGTGGCCACATCAAGTGCCATCAGATCTTTGACCTTGTGTTGAATGAATAATATTTTCATGAAGGCCTCCATTTTGGCCCATGCTCCGACACTTGTGTCGATGATCAGTTTTAGCTTGGAATCAACCTTGGATCCTAGAATAACTTCTCCCTTCATGTATTTCATTATCAATGGAAGATTTTCTAAGGCCTTATCTGCCTTTGTCCTAACTACTTCCCTTGTCAAAGTAGTAGGGAGTTCTGGGCTTCTGAGTGGAGAAGATGCTTCAGACATGATTGAACTGTGAATTTATTGAAAACCTGCAAGACCGAACAACCATTAATATAGATAATATAATAGAATTCTAGATTCCAGAGATTTCATCACTGCTTCACATCTATCCTAAAAAGGTGTTAGTTTGCATCAAACCCCATAAATATATAAATTAAGAAAAAAGACTTACCTGGGAATTGGATCTATGCCTGGAGATTTTGGCTCACGTGGTGAATGAAATGAAGGTCAAAGGGGAACTTGGGACCCAGAGTTTGGAAAATTGACCATTATTGACATGACCTATAATTATCCATACTAGGCTGACATGCAGTGTCACGTGGTCATGCAATAAAGGGAGTAATGGAATTGAAGATGACAACCATTCAAGCATGTGAGGGAATGAATGCCACTTGGGCCAGTTTTGAATGCTCGCATGTGGGATAATTAAACCTTCCATTAAAGTAGAGATGACAGAGGAGAGAGAAAACTTGAAAACTTGACCAGGTGAGGTACTGAGTTCAAATTTGTAGACATTGGGTGGGTGAGCTCAACAATTTAGATAAACATAGAAGGGCATCATGAGATTGCCACCAGACAAGAAGGGAATATTCAGGAATGTACATAGACTATGAGCTCCTATATATAGAGGGTCAAAGTGCAACTCACAGGCTGACCTAAAACAAACTTATATACACCTTCTCATAGACAATTTATAGAATTTATAGGAAATGTATGATAAAAACACTATTTTACAACTGCATAGAGGGTGGACAACCCTCTAGAAGAGCCATCCCACCAATGGGAGGCAACAATATAGAGCAGAACAGAAAACAAAGGCAAAAAACAAAATGCAAGAAAACCAAAAAATAGAGAAGAGGAGAACCAGAAGGGCCTACCTTGGGAATGAGGAACGTGGGAGGACAAGCATGGGAGGTGCTTTGAAATTGATCAGATTCAAATGACCATGAATGCACAACTTCCAACCACCATTAAGAATTGTTCAAGATTTGGAACAAATCGCACTTAGTTGTTGCTAAATCACCTTAATCGCCTTAAATCACTCTGGGGTAATTTGTTCATGGTAAATGTAACAATGACTGGTGAAACCCTATTTATACCCTTAGGGTAAAATGTCCCACTTTCCTTCTATAAATCCAGAGAAAGGAAAACCTCTGGACACCAGGTGTGGGGATCCCATGCAACTGCGCCCTCTAACAAAAGAGGAAATGGTGACAGAGAATCCTGGAGTCCAAAATCTGGCTGGAACAAAGAAGACAAAAACACTCTGAGATTGGATCCCAGAGGAAGAGAAACCAAAAAAAGGAAAGGAGAACACTGACCCCATGTAGGCAAAGGCTAGGAGAAAATAAAAGGAAAAGAAACAAGGAAAAATAAAAAAGGGGGACCCAACATTTTGCCTACAAAATGTAGGGACGGCTATGCAGGGCATAACAAATGGTGACTCACTGGGATGAATGCCCTAGCACATTTGAGAACTACAAAATCTCTAGTTAGAAAAACTAAGACTCACCTTTACCTGGATAATTCTTCTTGTAAGGCGCAAGGTGTCTAAGAACATCTGATTCATCATTGATTCAACCTTTCGGGCTTTCGTCAGTTGTGTAGTGTGTGTTTTGAAAGAAAATCAAGTTGATGACTTTTGGGAGAAGTGAAGAGGAGGTACTAAATACATTAAACCAAAATAATTATATCTTGCATGATCTCCAGACACTAGAATTATCTATTCTTCAGTTTTATTTTCTTTTATTTTGAAGATGGGAAGGTAGTACTTCTTTCACTATGAACCTTAAGCTTAGTTAATTTCTACGACAGTACTTCTTTCACCTTGCCATCTATTTGAATTTGCTGAATGGGAGAGACATTCTAGACTTGGGATATTTTCATGATTTTCAGATTTGGTCAACCACTAGTGCAACTGATTTTACCTCAAGGACCATGCGTTTCCTTGCTTCTTAAATATTCTATTAACCAATGTCAAGACCTTCAAGATATGAATCTGATGAAGATTACCCATAACCTTTTACCATACATACAAAATAACTCTGAAGTGTGGACAAATTCCACAATCCTATCATTAGATTTTGGACTAATCAAAATGCATAAGGCACCATTCCAGAGAGTAGATGTCATGTGAAGCATACCTGTCTACAAGAAGGGGGCAATGTGCTGGGAATCTAAAAAACAAGATGCAAAGAAAAACAAAGAAATAACAGAAGCAAAAAGGAAAGGAGGGGGTCCCATAGGACTACAAAAAAACTATTTACAAGGAGAAGGCACTCCAAGGAGCACCAAGAAAAGATATTTACAGGCAAGAACTTTACATATAATACAACTTTAGGTAAACTTACCACCCACCTCATTCAAAGTAGTGCTTACAAAATTTCCCATTGATAGGAAACAAGACAACTTCTCTAGTCATGGTACTGAGGTGATAATTATTTGCCCCATAGATCTCAAAAATCAGATATGGTCCGAGCTAGAGACTTTGAAACTTAGTATGCTTTCATTTTTTCTCCCAGGCCTTGTCCCATAGAAGGACTAGGTCTGAAAATTGAAAGCTTTATATTTGGCTCTTAGTTCAAACCATCATTTAATGACTGCTTGATGATGTGAAAAATGTTCCAGTGTCGCATCTCTTTGTTCCTTCATTCTCACTAGGTTTAGGAGCTGAACTTCCACAATGTTGTCTCAGTTGTTAAATTTATGCATAAACTATAAAACTAAGATTTGTAAGTTGATAGGGAACACATGATTCTAGCCATAAACCAGATGAAATGGGGAAGTCCTCAGGGCTTCCTTGGTTCTGATATGGTTTTCCTAAAGAGTGAACCTAAGCTTTTTGTGCCAGTCTCAGGGATTCTATTCTAACAAGTGTTTGATCACCTCTAGTAGATTTTTTTGGTAGACTCAACCATACCATTTTCCTAGGGGTAATAGTTGTTGGATAAATTCAAGGTGATATTCCTCTCATAGGTCCATTCAAGTAACTACCCTAAAGAAAACACCAGACTGTTGTCACACACTATAGCGAAAGGCATTCCGAAACGGGTGACTATGTTTTCTTCTTGGAATTTGATAACTACATTCGCTGAGTTGTTCTTGCATGGAATCACATTGGACCATTGGGTGTATTAATAGGTCATAGTCAGGATATACCGGTGGTTGTCAAATGATTTAGGGTTTATTTCCCTAATATAATCAAACACCCATTGGGAAAAGGGTCAAACTTCAAAGACCGGATGCAAGGGCATGGCCGGGTTTTGCTCACTATGGGCTACAGTTTGGCAAGTGTGGCACTTCCTTACATGAGTGTAGATGTCTATGAAGATGAAGGGTCAATAGTATCCAGCCTAGAGAATTTGGTGGGTAGTGGCATCAATTGCGCCATGCTCGGTTCCAAACTGCCCTTGGAATTCTTCAATCATTTTGGTAGCTTGGTCCCTATCTATGAACCGGAGGTAAATCCCTTGAAAATTCTTGCGAAAATTGATTTTGTTTTTTATCATGAAGTGTGCACTTTTTAGCCACAGGGTGCGATGTTTTTTTGGGGGAAGCCCCTACAGGCATCTGTTATTGAGCAACAGGTATACCGGGTCAGTATACCATGGGTTTTGAGTGACAGACTCCGCTGTATAAGTTTGGCATTTAATGTTTGGAGTTACTTCTGCCATCACTCTACATAGTCCCTAGCCTCAGACTATCTTCATTGGTTGCATCTCTACATCACACTCTTGGAGGATGGCCATCCATTTCCCCTAGCATTCGCCCAACTCACTCTGTAGCAGTAAAGATTTAATAGCCTCATCCAAAATGATAGCATGCACTTTTCTCTAGAGAATATAGTGCTGGAATTTCTTCATGGCCTGGACTAGAGAAAATGCTTTCATTTCCAAAGGTGAGTATTGGACTTCAGTGTTCTTGAAAGGGGAGCTCATGAGAGCAATGGGTTGTTCTTCCCCTTCAACCTTCTGGGCTAGGACTACTACTGCCAAATGCGAGGAAGTGAAGGAGTATATGTGGAATGGGAGGGAATAGTCTGGACTTTCTAGGACTGGTGCCTCCACTATGGTCTTCTTGATATGGGAAAATGCTTGCTTCACTTTGGGGCTCCACTCAATCCTTGTGTCTTTTTTCATCATGTCATTGAAGTCAGAATCATTATTTATACACATAGTTTTTCCCTAAAACTAACCTAATCTAACTGTACACGCAACATATAAAATATATTATCTAGTGGCTGGTAATACTTGCACCACTTACAATCACCTTGAATAGAGCAAAGGTCTAACAAGACAAAGGAAGAAGAAAA
Organism: Thuja plicata; assembly: GCA_018584345.1. Taxonomy (NCBI): domain Eukaryota; kingdom Viridiplantae; phylum Streptophyta; class Pinopsida; order Cupressales; family Cupressaceae; genus Thuja; species Thuja plicata. Next base: position 1,404,327 of record MU223881.1, on the reverse strand, counting down.
GGAAGGTAGTTGGAAGAATCAACATAGAAGGGAGTGTTCGGTTAAATATAGAAGAAATCCGATCTTCCTAGAGTTTGAGGCAACATGCCTCATCAATGCAAAATGAAACTCAATGTCTTCAATGCACTAGGTAGTTAATGCTAGAGTGGTGCCTCAAGAAAATCACCTTTTACAGACATCCCTCTGTCTCACATGCCTTATTGGGATCACCTACCTGCTTACCCCCTTATTAACTACTTGAAAATGACCAGTTGGCTTCAGGGAAACTGGACATGGGTCACTGTGAAAGAATACAAAACTTTTCGATCCGGAACTTGGGAGTATGGGAGCTTATGCTTAAAGAATAAATATTTTACAAAATTGCACCCTATTGGTGAGAATCTCCAGAATCTAGATAACTTTATCACTGTTGATTGGACCGGTCAGAATATCCCATAAATAACCTATCGACTAATATTTTTTTGAGGCCTAAAGATATTACTTTTGTAGGGATCTCTAAAATAGAGGTTCAATCAAGACCATCCATTCCAAATAATGCTGAAAATTGGCATGACTTTGATGATGACAAGGATATTTTGAGATTCCTATCTTGTGAATCTAACTTTGGGAACAAAGAGATGGACTTTAATGGTTTTGTAGAGACCCTATATGGAAAGGAAAATATTCTTGGTAGGGAGGTTCTTCAACTAAAATCAAATAAGGTTCCCAAAGGTCTTGTTTTACTTGAGAGAACCTTTGATAACAAGGACAAGGATTTCTCTACAAACACTATGAACAAACCTGAGGACTTGGAGGAGTTAAACTTGGGGATAGATCAAGCTCCAAAAATGGTGTATGTTTGTAGGAAGGTATACCCCAAGCTTAGAGATTCATTGGTGGATCTTCTCAGAAAATATAGACATGTTTTTGCATGGTCTTATGATGACTTGAAATCATACAGTGAAGATATTTTCCAACATGAGATTCCATTAAAAGAAGGTTCTAAGTCTTTCAGAAAAAATTTGAGACCTTTCAATCCCACCCTCACACCGAAGATGAAAGAAGAGCTAAAGAAGAGGAGGGATGCTAGAATTATAAATCCTATAGGGCATTAAACATGGGTATCTAACTTAGTACCAGTCAGGAAGAAAAAAAGAGACATTAGATTATGTGCAGACTTCAAAAACTTAAATTTTAACTCTTTGAAGGACAATTATTGATTTCCCAACATGGAAGCTATGTTTCAAAGAGTCACTGGGTCTGAGTTGATGTCCATGTTAGATGGTTTTTCTGATGACATGTAACTGATTAAATGGTTAACTATATTAAGTTGAAGATGATGCAAGACATTAAATCAGTTAATGGTTTGTATTTTTATTGATGTCAACTTGATATCATCTATATGGTCATATACATAATTCCAAAGACTTTAGAGAATCAATAGAATAGAGGTTATGCTTTCAGTAATGCATAAAAGTCAAGTATTCACTAAGTGACATAATACACCGGTGGAGTGCACACCATCGATAAAGACAGAGATTAAAGTCATAGTGATGCCCGATGACCAGAAGACAATATTGCCTGATGAAGTAGAATCAAAGGATGCCCAACGAGCTAAAAATAGTGTTTCCTGATGAACAAGATCCAATGATTCCTAACGGATGGAGATCCCAAAGCTAACTGAAGTGACACCGATGGAACTGGTAGTTGTCACCGGTGATGAACTGCAGAATTGGCCGACAGAACAGAGAGATCAGAAAATGACAAAATATCTAGCTGGAAGAGCTAAAAGATAGACTTAACTGGTTGTTTTATTTTTTTGATTCGACCATAGTTAAGTAAGTGATTTAAAGATGATTTACACAGTTGGTAAGAAGATAACTATGAGATAAATCAGGAGTTAAAGCTGTAAATCAATTTGGCTGGATTGTTTTTCATGCCAAGAATCAAGAACCAAGAATTAAGGAATATCATATCTATTTAAGAGACAAGCATAATTCATTCTAAAGTGGTGGTCAAAAATAAGCAATCAGATACATGGGGGAGTGAATTGATAGAAGATGTTGAAGAAGAAACTGATGAAGGATTAACTTCATGTAGTCCTGATCAATCAAGCTGAGGGAGAGCTAAAGAATTCTACAGACACTGATAGACAAAGAAGCACAGCATCACAGAGTAGAAAGAGTTAATTACAAAGGAATTGTATTGATATATTGATCAGAAATATATTGTAAGTAAATAGATCTGAAAATATGCAATTCAGTTGCATTAGAAACATGTCATTTTGTTTCAGTTTAACCATTAAAGCATTAAGTCTCTTAACAAAGAAGGACTTAATAGTCTTTTGTAATTAAGGTATATCCTAATAGATTACCAGTAGGTTGACTCATGATAGTAGCACCGGTCTTACCTAAAGCCTATTGACAGTCTAAGAAGGAGGTTGATTCAAGGATGGTAGTAAGATTTGCATAAAGCCTACTGACAGTCATGAGACTGATTTAAGGATGGTAGCGTAGATGCCAGATACTTAGTGACAACCTTTGTATTGAAAATCCTCTAACAAGGTCACACTTAACAGTGTGTTTTTAACCTTTAATAGGGTTGGCTCCTAACAGGGCTCACTTCAGAAGAGTGAAAATTTGGGGTATTGGTCCCAGTGGTTTTTTCCCTTAACAGGGTTTCTACGTTAAAATCCTTGTGTTATATGTGTGTATGGTTCATTACTTTATTGTTTTACATTCTACATATGCATTTATGGATTGACTGGTATACTCTGCATATTTACTGAGTATCAGTAAATATAGTTTACTACTTATCAGTTATCAAGGAGAATAAGGATAGACAAGGCAAATCGACAGACAGTTATTTGTGTCAAATATTTCAAAGGCATACATTTTGTAGGGACTTAATAATTTGAGAAGTACTGATTGGTGGATTAAAGTTTGAAATTGGATAAATTTTTAAGGCCACTGATTCACCCCCCCCCCCTCTCAATTATTACTAACAATTGGTATCAGAGCTTATGTGCTTAGAAGGAAGGTTTCAAAACCTAAGTGAAAGATCACAAGATGAATAGACGAGATGTGTCCAAGTTGAACAAGGACAACTTTGCTTCATGGAAAATCAAGATAAAGCTTCACTTATCAGGTATTGGCAATGATATTACTCAATACTTAGAAACTGAATATGTGTTTCCTACATGACCATTGATAGTGGATCAATTGAGAGTAAAGCATGAACATAACTACATGGTTATAGAGCTTTTAGCCTCACTCTTTGATGCTAAATTTGAAGATGTCAAAGATTGCAAAAATGCAAAGACAATGTGGGACAAGTTGAAACTTGTACATGGAGGTGATGAAAATGTTTTGAGAGCCAAGGTAGAAAGCCTTAGAGAAAAGTTTGATGATCTCAGAATGAAAGAAGGTGAAATATCACATAGTACAACACAAGAATAAAGGAAGTAGTCAATGCTATATGAGGTGTTGGAGGTACACTTGAAGAGGAGACAGTGGTAAGTAAAATATTAGGAACCCTATTGCCCATATATGCTATTAGAGTCTCTTCTATTCAAGAAATGAGAGCAGTAGCAAATAATACAGTCACTCTTGATAGCCTGATTGGTAGACTGATTTCATTTGAGATGAATAACTTTGATAATAGTGTCTCACCA
>MU223881.1:1362068-1397547 GCA_018584345.1 Thuja plicata | reverse complement strand
GAGATCAAGTTCTTTCTTGGTCTGCAGATCATTCAACAAAGTGAAGGTATTTTCATTACTCAGTCCAAATACATCAAAGAAGTTCTAAAAATATTCAAGATGGAAGATTCCAAACCTGTTGGAACATTGATGGCTACTGGATGCAAATTAACAATGGAAGACAAGACAATAGAGGTAAAACAGACTCTATATAGATCAATGATAGGGAAACTCATGTATGTTGTACACACTAGACCAGATATTGCACATGCAGTATGAATTGTTGCTAGATTTTCTGGTAACCCTAGGGAATCACATATAACTGCTATGAAAAGAATAATTAGATATCAGAAGAATACTAAGGAATTTGGCTTATGGTATGGAAGAGAAGGAAAATTTGAACTAAAAGTGTTTACCGACGCTGATTGGGCTGGAGATCTTGATGACCGGAAGAAAAAAACTGGAGGAGCATTCTTTATGGGTGACAGACTTGTCACATGGATTAGCAAGAAGTAAGGATGCATCTCTCAGTCTACTGTAGAAGAAAAATATGTTGTTGCTATTGCAAACTGTTTGAATATTGCATGGATCAAATAGCTGCTTGAAGGTATGCATATGAAGATCAAAGAACCAATAGTTATTTATTGTGACAACACCAGTGCAATAAATATTTCCAAGAATCCAGTCATGCATGCAAAGACTAAACACATTTCCATCAAGTATCATTATTTGAGAGAACAAGTCTAAGAAAAAGAGGTGATGCTTGAATATGTGCAATCAAAAGAATAATTGGCTGATATATTCACCAAGCCACTATCAAAGGATACATTTGAGTACCTGAGGAAAAGACTAGGGGTAAAACCCATGTCTAACAGTCAATAAAAAGACTGATGGCTGCATCAACAATATATTATTAGAATATCATTCATGATTGATGCAAGCACAATCTAAACTTCAAAGCTACATTTATATACAACAAGGTATATATCAGAATCAAAAACAAGAATAGATTGTTATATTGATGAAGGATAAGGGAAATTCAAGGAATATACTATTGAAAGAAGAAATTGGTTAACAAAATGTCAGATATTTGTAAACTATTTGTTTGGCATTGTTTTCAAAGGGAGAGAATGTTTCCATATTATCATCAGAAACTATTCATCATCAGATTAATCCAAACAGGGAGAGATCATATCCAAAGGGAGAGAATTTGTATAAAAATTGCAAACAAAAGACATAGAAATCAGAGAAGCAGAACAGTCAAAGAGAAAATTGACACCAATAGAGGTCACAACACATTAGAAGAAGAAAAAGGGAAAGCTGCAAGAATCAAATCTAAGCTTACACAGAGCTTACCGACGGTTAGACATTTTATCAGTTATCAAAGCAAATTATTTGGTAATTTGATGAATCTCAACAATTGTATTTCCTATTGTATTAGAAATAGTATAGTATGATAATATAGTATGTTNCCATCAATGCCAAAGGGAGAGATTGATGACATGTAACTGATTAAATGGTTAACTATATTAAGTTGAAGATGATGCAAGACATTAAATCAGTTAATGGTTTGTATTGTCATTGATGTCAACTTGATATCATTTGTATGGTCATATACATAATGCCAAAGACTTCAAAGAATCAATAGAATAGAGGTTATTCTTTCAACAATGCATAAAATTCAAGTATTCACTAAGTGACAGATTACACCGATGGAGTGCACACCATCGATAAAGACAGAGATTAAAGTCACAGTGATGCCCGATGAGCAGAAGATAGTATTTCCCGACAAAGCATAATCAAAGGATGCCTAATGAGATAAAAGTAGTGTTGCCCGATGAAAAAGATCCAATGATGCTAGACGGATGGAGATCCTAAAGCTAACTAAAGTGACATCAATGGAACTGATAGTTGTCACTAGTGATGAACTACAGAATTGACCGAAAGAACAGAGAGATCAGAAAATGACAAAATATCTAGCTGGCAGAGCTAGAAGATAGACTTAACTGGTTGTCTAATTTTTTTATTCGACCATAGTTAAGTAAGTGATTTAAAGATGATTCACATAGTTGGCAAGAAGATAACTATGAGATAAATCAGGATTTAAAGCTGTAAATCAATTTGGCTGGATTGTTTTTCACGCCAAGAATCAAGAACCAAGAATTAAGGAATATCATGTCTATTTAAGAGACAAGCATAATTCATTCTAAAGTGGTGGTCAAAAATAAGCAATCAGATACATGGGGGAGTGAACTGATAGAAGATGCTGAAGAAGAAATTGATGAAGGATTAACTTCATGCAATCCTTATCAATCAAGCTGAGGGAGAGCTAAAGAATTTTGCAAACACCAACAGACAAAGAAGTACATCATCACAAAGCAGAAAGAGTTAAGTACAAAGGAATTGTATTGATACATTGATTAGAAATATATTGTAAGTAAATAGATCTAAAAATATGCAATTTAGTTGCATTAGAAACAGGTCATTTTGTTTTAGTTTAACCATTGAAGCATTAAGTCTCTTAATAGAGCAAGACTTAACAGTCTTTTGTAATTGAGGTATATCCTAAAAGATTACCAGAAGGTTGACTCATGATAGTAGCATTGGTCTTACCTAAAGCCTATTGAAAGTCTAAGGAGGCTGATTCAAGGATGGTAGTAAGATTTGCATAAAGCCTATTGACAGTCATGAGACTGATTCAAGGATGGTAGCGTAGATGCCAGATACTTAGTGACAACCTATGTATTGAAAATCCTCTAACAAGGCCACACTTAATAGTGTGTTTGTAACCTTTAACAAGGTTGGCTCCTAATAGGGCTCACTTCAGAAGAGTGAAAATTTGGGGTACCGGTCCTAGTGGTTTTTTCCCTTAACAGGGTTTCCACGTTAAAATCCTTGTGTTATATGTGTGTATGGTTAATTACTTTATTGTTTTACATTCTACATATTCATTTATAGATTGACTTGTATACTCTACATATTTACTGAGTATTGGTAAATATAGTTTACTGCTTATCGATTATTAAGGAGAATAAGGATAGACAAGGTAAACTGACAGACAGTTATTTGTGTCAAATATTTCAAAGGCATACATCTAGTAGGGACTTAATAATTTGAGAAGTACTGATTGGTGGATTAAAGTTTTAAATTGGATAAATTTTTAAGGCCATTGATTCACCCCCCCTCTCAGTTATTACTAACATTTTTAGGGTATAATCAAGTCAAGGTTAAGGAGTCTCAATAGTTTAAGACTGAATTCACTACACCCTAGGGAACTTATGTGTATGTCAGAATGCCTTTTGGTTTGACAAATGCTAGAGATAATTTTCAAAGAGCCATGGATGTGGTGTTTGGAGATTTCATGAACAAGTTTTTGGCAATTTATCAAGATGATCTTAGTACTTACTTAGCGAAGGAAGACCAACACTATGATCATCTTGAATAGATATTTGTGAGAGAATTAGAATATGGGGTTTCCTTTAACCCAAAGAAGTGTGGATTTGGTGTGATAGAGGGAAAGATTTTAGGACACATTGTCTCTAAAGATGGAGTTAGAATTGACCCTGAAAGGGTGAGTGAAATTGATAAGGTCCCTCAAACCAGGAATGTCAAAGGCATTCAGTCCTTCTTTGGACAAGTAAAATTCTTTATGAGGTTTGTTACAAAACTTTGCAGAGACTAGTTTGCCAATCTCAAAGATGATGGAAAAAGGAGCCAAAGTAGAATGTGCTCAAGAAGCATGTAAATCTTTTTTAGATATCAAGGAGGCTATTAAAGATGCTCCTATTTTGAGAAACCCTGATTATAGAAAGCCACTTCAAATTTTTTCCTTTGCTTCATATACTATTGTTGTTGTAGTATTATTGTCGAAGAACTCAAAGGGCTATGAACAACCTATTTCTTTATTCAGTATGTCTTTACAAGAAACAAAGCTAAAATATGATATCATGGAGAAACAAACATATACTTTGGTCAAGGTTGTTATATCATTTAGATGTTATTTGGTAGGAGAAACCATAATTTCTTATGTACTAAGTGCTGATGTAAAGGATATCTTAGTCCAACAAGAGGTCTTGTGGAGGAGATGTAGGTGGATAAACAAGATCCAAGAGTTTAATATTGACATTCATATAACCAAATTGGTAAGAGTTCTAGGACTTGCTAAAATCATGGCTCAAAGAAATTTAGATACAAATCATATTGATATGCTAGAAGAGGAGCAAAGACCTTATGTTTGTGATATGGATTGTTCTGATTGGTACAAGGGCATCATTGGATACTTGTAGAAGATGGTGCTCCCCCTTGACATGGATGAAAAAAAAAGGAGAGAAGTCAAGTTTCATGCTGTGAAGTATGCAATAGTTCAAGGACAACTATGGTGGAGGAGCAATGAAGGAGTATTGCTCAAGTGTATAGATCATGGAAGATCTAAGAATCTATTAAAAATAATGCATGATTGTGCATGTGGTGGCCATTACATGGCTAAGACTACTACCCATAAGATTATCAGATCTATTTTTTGGTGGCCAAAAATCTTCAAGGATGCCCATCATTATGTTGGAAAATGTGATGCTTGTCAGAGATTTTTAGGCAGGATAAAATTTGGTTGGAATTTTCCCTTGAAGCCTGTTATAGTTGAGGCACCTTTTCAGAAGTGGGGGATGGATTTCATTCATGAAATAAATAAGTCTAGTGGGGGTCATTCATGGATCTTAGTGGCAACTAAATACTTTACAAAGTTGGTGGAAGCAGTTACAACTAAAAGAGCCACAAGTAGGGTTGTGATTGATTTCAAATTGCAAGAAAGTTTTGAATAGATTTGGTTGTCCTGAGACCATTGTGGTGGACAATTCTATGTGCTTCAGATCAAATCAGTTCACTGGCTTTTGTCAACAATATGGGATCTAACATTCTTATTCTTCCCCATATCACCCCAAAGGGAATGGTTAGGATGAATCCAGTAACAAGAGCCTCATAAAGATTATTAAAAGAGTATTGGATACAAACAAGAAAGCCTGGGATTCAAAATTACATCTTTCTCTATGGGAAGATAGAGTAACAATGAAGAAGGCTATTGGATGTGAACCTTTTGATTTATTCTATGGTATTCATGCTAGATTACCTTAGAATAATTTATTGCAGATGTATAAACTGTTCCAAATATACGATGACGAGTTAGATTGGAGGATTTGATATAGCTTGATGAATCAAGAACATAGGCACATGATAGGAATATCAAATTGCAATTACATTGCAAGGATCTATTTGAAAAGAGAACCACTGCTAGAAAGTTTGAAGTTGATGATATGGTTTTAATATAGAATGATAGACTAATGGACAAAGGAAAACATGCCAAATTTGAACCTATCTAGTTTGGACCATACATAATTGACAACAGGTGGGGTTTTGATTCATACATTTTAAAGGACTTGATTGGAAATATTCTAGAATTTCCAGTTCATGGACAATTCTTGAAGTTCTACTTTTCTTGAAGTATAAAATCCATGAGCAAGTAATTTTGCAAATTTTCTTTCTATGTTTTTAGTTTCTTTAGGATAGGTTTACAATTTTATAGGTGGTCTTCTTATCCCAAAAATATGAATCTTTGGCATGCCAGCAAGAGGCATGCATCCCCAGATAGAGCCATTGTTAGACCTTTCAAAGTTTCATGGTTCCTTGTGATAAAAAAAGCATTCCACAGTAAGCCTTATGTCATCTCTTAAGATTGCATAACTTGAATCATCATCGCATGTATGATATCCCCAAAACATAGAGATTCACTTTGTCAAGGATCACTGTCACAGTTGAGAAACTAGTCTTCACTAAAACATCTATAACAACTCAAATATGTAATATTGAGCCAAGCAACCTTAGAAATAAGATCATCACACATCCTTCTTCATATCATCATCTTCAATTATTATGATTCAAATATTTTCATGGTTCTAAGCCTTTTCCTCTATTCTCTGGCCTAAAGCCCTAAGTCTTTTTTATGCAAAATTCATGCTAAAACCATAAATCTTCAAAGATTCGTTATAATCTAAAGTTACTTTTTTCCTTCACTTAAAACCTTAAACCCATGTGCCTCATGTTTTATGTTAGAGTGGCACCATCCCTTTTAATATTTCTTAAATATCTTAGCGGGGTTCCTTTTAATTTTTCTTAAATCCTAACTGATTTATTTTATTTTATTCCCCTAAGCCTAAATGACTCTATATGCCTTTTTACCTTTCCCAAGTGTCGAGCAAGTCTATCTTGATCCAAAAGCTAGCATAAAGCCTCAAAGGAGAGATGATCACCAGATATTATTCAAGGCATAGCACCTAAAGGCCATGTGCAATTGGTGGGCCCTCTATCTCTTATTCTTAGAACAATATGGAATATGCTTTTCATATTGTGAGATTAAGTCATGGACATGGATGTAGATTTGATCGTATCGTATGTGCTGAATCTACAAATGTGACTCAGGTTAAAGTATTTATTTAGAAACTTGGAGACAAAGGGAAATTGACTGCTCACAATCAAAGTCTAGTTAAAGATAAAGTTCAAGTGTGATTAGATGGGATGGCTGGCGCATTACCTCAAACACAAAGATGAAGTTATTTATTCATCAAGGGATCATGATAGACAACCACATGGAAGGTGGCCACAACTTAGGAAAAGCTAAAAATTGATCAGGTTAGAGGAATATCTACGGTGGCCATTTTGACTCATTCACAATTTGTGCTAGATCTAACCTTCAAGGAAATGCACCATGATGACACGTGGATAGTGGCAGGCCAAATCTAAAGCTTAAAGTAGGGTAATGAATAGACAACTCAAATTTCATCTAATGACAAGCATAAAGCCTTAAAGGAAAGATGCAGTCACAATAGTCATCAAGGAATTGTGCCCTTGCACCATGTGTCCCAAGTGAGTATGGATCAACGACAAGGTGATAAAGTTAAAAGGTAGTCAAGTTAAATAAAATTTGATGGTGGGCATAAAGCCTTAAGGTAAAGGTGGTCAAGATCTAATGTTTAAGGCATTGCGCCTATTTTCCATCTGTCCCAATCTTCTCGTGGGACCATATGCTATAGAAAATAAAGTATGGTTTAGTTGAGATTGATCTAGCAGATAGCGCAAAGCCTCAAAGAAAAGATGATCAAAAGATACTCTTCGAGTCATCGCCCCTATGCGACACCTGACAGAATCTGATCTAAGTTCTCAGATGAATTAAAAAAGATAAAGTTAAAAAGGGATTTAATCTCAGTCATCCAAGTATTTTCTATGCTACTTGTGACTGTTATAATGTAAATTCAAATATTTAAATGTTTTCTCAGTGTATTTTCATGGTGGTTGACTAATATTTTATCTTAGAGCCAATAATGCTGCGTTCTGATCTTGTGGGTTGACTTTGCACAACTATTGAACAATTTAGGGATTGAAATCTGATATGTGGAATACATTTATGACTAGAAGTAATAGATATAGGTTTCAAATTAGATGGATAAATTTAGATAGCGACACCTGGTTTCTTCTACATTTATGTTGAGCTGATCTCCGTATCTGCCTTGGAATTTCTTGCATGTCAGGGTACTTCTTTCACATCCATGGACTAGGGCAATTATTTTAAGATCTAATTTTATTAAATTAAAGGGAAGGAGTTAGGGTTTCAACTTAATAACAAAATTATATGTCTTAAATGCTTGACATTATTGGTTGTAAACCATAACCATAAATGGTCTGAAGCATGTTGTATTCTTTTTCCTATAAAGGAATTTTCAAGACCATTTAGTAAGGTCTGGAGAATTGGGAGAATATTGTAAACGCTTTAGGATTGTATTTGTTTCCAGTCTACGATATATAATATGTTGTTCAGACTGTATTAAGATAGAATTAAAAGTTGTCTGATCCTTTGCATATTATCTTATTTTGTCTTTCCTTTTCATATTGATTCAGGAACAAGATTTTATCATACTTAATATAATTGATCTCAAATTTTAAGTCTCTCCTTTGTGTTATCTGTTGAGTTGTAAGTTTTCTGTCTTACTGTATAAGTTCTTCTTATGCATATTTGTATTCATCAAGTCTTTGATCTTATCTCAAATTAAAAAGCTTTAGATATTACATTGATTCTATTTGGATTATCTACTTAAGGATCTTGTAGTGTGTAGTATGAGAGATTTTATGTTTATAGCTTTGAGTCTACACCAAGAGGTTGTTTCAGTTTCAATATTATATTTAGGATTTTACCCAATGGATAAGGCACTGGTCCAGAACTAGTATATTCTATGGAGATATATGTTTGATAGGTTTGGCTATATTCTATCCCTAAATTTAATCAAACTCATTATAGAATTCTTTACATTTACAGTTGTTTGTTTTTATCCCACCATGGTAATGGAGAGTCAATGAATGCTTCGTTGGAATTTATCACTTTATTAGCATCATCTATTGTTTGAATCCACAAGTAGAAGGTGTTGTAAAGAGTTGATTTTTTCTAGATTAGGTGTACCCGCCTTGGTTTTGCAGATCTAGAAGTGTAGAGGGAAGTCTTGTCCCTATAGTTGGTCTAGTTATCTTACAAAGCTATTTCACTTGGAGCTAACCACTCCTAATATTAGTCTTAAGATATATTGGCTTCTTTTCATAGTGTAATAGTTTCAAACACCAAGAGGTCCTTTACCAGAAGTGAAAAATATTTCTAATGAGTTGGAAGAGATTACAAGGGATTTTACCTTACCAACTACACCCAAGACAAAAGAAGAAAGAGTACTAGACTCCAAAATTAAGAAGAAGAGAAGGCATGGTCAATACATGGAACATCTAATCAAATGAAAAAATATTCAAGAAGAAGAGGCTAAATGGGATGTTGAAGAAGAATTTAAGAAGTTGGGAATAGATCTTGCAATACTCACTCAAGGACTAACTTAACTTTTTTGTCCAGGGGAACATAGTGCAAGAGCACCTAAGGAGGAACCCTCCAGTTTTGTGTTGACAAAATTTTAGATGGTCTAATGTTTTGATAAGGGTGTTTAAGAAAGATTAGGATTGAATTGAATTGTTTTAGGAAATTTTTGGTATTTTTTTGTGTGTTTTGGGTCCAAGAGACCATTATAATATCTTGATGGAAAAAATGGGGATAGAACATGGATTTGATAACCAAGATGCTTAATTGTTAATTTTCCAGGTGTTTTAGGGCTTAGGAAATGATGTTTGACCTTTTGGTATCCATCCATGGAGTTAGAATAGTGAAAGAGAAAAAAATATAAAAAGTGCAAAACGTTGCTTGAGCAACATTTACAACTTTTAAATGTTGCTCGTCAACATTTTGCTAAAATGTTGCTTTATGCCCAAATAGAGTTATGGGTCATCTTGAGTGGTTTCCCAAGGTTGGAAAAAATATATTTAAGGACTTCCATGACATTGTAATAAGGTTGAAATTTTTCTAGTTAACAATTTTAAGCATTAGCAAGTTGCAGTGACTATACCATCACAATTTTGTGATTTTTAATTAGAAAGTATTGAAGATGGATTGAATTAGGTTCTTTTAGAATGTAATTAGGTTCTTAGAGTTTTTTATAAAAATATGTGGAGAATTTAATCTCTTAGTTTCTTTTTTGAAGTTGTATGTAAATTATTCTTCTTGTTCTATGATTTTTGGACCAGACAGGACTGTAAATAGTAAAATGACTCCCTAGGGATTTCCAACTGTCGAAAGTGTCTTTTCCTTGGTGGAATGAAAGAGGGTTCATTTTATATTATGTTTATTTATTTATTTTGTGTAGAAGTTACAATGGTGGGTTTTGAGCACTTGCCCTTGGCGAGCTTGGAAATAGCCCATCTAGGGATTATAGAGTGTCCTATTAGCCCTATTTTTAGGGACCTAGTCTCTAAAGCTTTTGAAGTACTCTATGGATGAATTGAGGTCCCCTAACCCTAAAAATACTTTGAGTTTCCATAAAGGGTATATGGATCCTAGATCATTTTTGGGGCTTGTTACAAAAGTTTTAGAGTTATTATAATTTAGGAGCCTGCTTATGGCTACAAGAAACCACTAGCCCTACTCGTATAATTAAGGAAATCAATGGAAGTATGGATAACCTAATTATCTAAACCTGAAAGAATGGATTCAATAGGTAGATTTAGTGCTATAAAAACCCAGTAAAGTGTCTATGTGAATTTTGTATTGGTTTTGTGGAATCTACCCGAGTAGATTCGATAAAGTATGAAATCTTTTTGGTAGTGAGATTGTTGGAAGTGAAGGGTAAGTAAACCAAGTGTTCTACCATTGTGTTACAGTTGGAGAAGAATACCTACTAGTTATAGATTATAGATATAGGATAGATTCAAGATGACTCAGTGAAATAATCTCCCTATCATTATCCCTATTAAAAGCTTTACAAAATGCCCGGTTAAGAGCACAACCCTGTTAGGAAATACCTAGTCAAGGGATTTACATCTAGCCATGTTAGGATCTTTACCCTATTATGAGTAACATGGTTAAAGAATTTCAAACCATTATTAAAGAGTCACCCTATTAAATGATTTACAATTCAAGCATGTTAGGATCTACTCGGTTAAGGAATTTTTCTTGATGAAGTTGTTAGGAATAAACAAGTAAATGATCTGAAGAAGTAGAAATCTCTTCTAATATGAATCCAGCTCAAGTTCAATCTCTGCTACACATGAAAACACACTTATCTTTTCTTCCTCTTCTCCATCAAACCTTTGTATCTATGATCTACAGTTGTATATTTCATTATTTTACATATTTATACATTACAAGTACATTAGCGAAATGAATTTCCTTAAAAAATATTTTACAATCTTTCCCGCTCAATGAGAAAACCCTAAAATGTGTTAAAAAACAATAACATGTGCTACTAGACTTAAGTTAGTCAGCAGATTCATTGCACATCAATTTGAAAAAGAAAAGTGAAACCGCAAAATAGTTTCCAATGTTCTTGCACAACCTCCAAGAAATCTGATCATAAACAATCAAAAACATGTCAACTCATCAATCCTTATCAATCAGTAGCACCACCATGATCCTTGGAACACATGATTATTTATCGCAACTCTATCCAACATCATCGGTCAAGGATTTAAATGACTTTTATAAAGAACACCTTTAACTCTTTGTTGAACAACCTTCTGTCACTTGAAACTTTACCTTATGATCATCTAATAATGACACGGTTGCAAAAATAACCTCATAACATATTTCAAATAAACATATCATGACCACAACACCTGAATCCAAAATTAGTTGACACAAACATCAAATCATTCCTTATTGACATCATCCTATTCTTCTTGTTAACATGTCAACCTTCAATCAATCATAACTCACACCATTCATAAGATCAACCTATGTAGTGATAGATATAGAATCTAGAGACATCATTGAGCCTTCCTATATGATCACACACACCAAATCTTACTACAACTCTAGTTTCAACCTCTTGAACATACATTACCATAATAGACACACTATCAACCAAAAAACACTAAGTTGACATCAATGACAACATCATAACTGAGCAACCTATCATCAGTTCAATATCATAACATACTCAACTTCATTATGCATTAGTTATACCAATGATCTCCCCCTTTGGCATTCATGGAAACACCAACAATACCAAGAAAACATCTAGAGAAACTACATACCAAAATATTGTTCTGCCTTTGCTGATATAGTTTTTGTTCTATGTTCCTAATCTCAGCTTCTTCTCTCCCTTACTTTATTCTTATCTTTTTCATCTCGCCCTTTACTTCTAGTCTTCTCCCCTTTTGAAAAAATTCCAAAGACGCAATAGCCCCAAGCCTTCAACTACTACAATTTTCTTCTTCTCCTTATGACTGCTCCCCCTAACGAGTAGTCCCATGAACATCAATCCAAAGAAAAATATATGTTAAAAAATTCACTAGATTAACCACCTAAATCATATTACTTTTGTTTAGGTGGGGGCATCACCCCTAACTTACCTCTAAGGTACTTAAAAGTATCCTTAGGTAATGCCTTCATGAATATACTTTCTGTCTGCTCATTTATTGTTACATATTGGAACTTCACCTCTTTCTCCTACACTTTCTCTCTCAAAAAATGATACTTAATTTGAATCTTCTTAGTTTTGGAATGCATCACATGATTCTTGGAAATATTAATTGCAATTATGTTATCACAAAATATAGTTACCGGTTCAGTCACCTTTTCTTTGACGCCTTCAAGAATCTGCTTCATCCATGCAATATATGTGAAATTTATAGCTGCTACAACATACTCAGCCTCTATTGTGGATTGTAAGATACAATTATACTTCTTTCTTTTCCAAGACACAAGCCTACCCTCAAGAAATAAGGCACCACCACTTGTTCCTTTTCTATCATCAACATTTATTTCCCAATCAACATTAGTATATATACTTAAAGAAAATTACCATCATGAGTATACCACAGACCATAGTCAACCATCTCTTTCATATATGTGAATATCCTTTTGACTCTAACCATATGAGATTCCTTAGGATTTTATTGAAATCCGACCACCAGGCCAACTACTTGAACAATATGTGGTATCCTAGGAACAACATACTGTTGCTTACTAATCATAGATTTGTACAAAGTAGGATCAACTCCATCAGATTCATCATCCTTAGATAAGTTGCATCCAATTAATATGGGAGTTCCAACTAGTTTGGAGTCATCCATACTGAAATTCTTCAGTACTTCCTTCACATATTTGGATTAACTGATATATATATATATATATATATATACAGTTCTTCAGTTGTGAAACTGGCAATCCAATAAAGAATTTCATCTACCCAATAATTGACATCTCAAATTCCTTCTTCATTTATTCAGTAAAATTCAAACTTATCTCATCATTACCTCCAAAGATTATTTCATCAACAACAACTTATCTCTTTCAAATTCTAGGTACACATTACTATTATCACTTGTTCTATTAAAACCAATTTGAATAAGATAGGAATATAACCTTTCATACCATGCTCTTAGAGCTAGTTTAAGTTCATACAGTGCCTTTTGTATTTTTCATTCCATGTACTTCTCCTTTGTCAATGTAAAACCATCTGATTGTTCTATGTAGACCTACTCTTCAAGAAATTCATTCAAAAAGGCTGAATTGACATCCATTTGAAATAATTTGAATTTCTTGTAAGTAGCATAATAAAGTAGATTTATTACTCCTTCAAGTCTTTCTACTAGAGAAAAAGCATGTTCATATTATAGTTCTTCTTCTTGTGTATATCACTTACATACAAGCCTTACCTTGTTTCTAATCACACCTCTGTCTTCATTCAATTTATTCCTAAAACCCCATTAGGTACCAATCACATTTTTTCTTCAAGTTTAGGAACAAGTGCACATGTATCATTCTTCTCTATTTAATCAATTTCTTTTTCCATTTATCTTACCTAATCATCATCCTTGATTTCTTCCTTCACTGTTTTAGGCTCATACTTAGAAATTAAACATGTATTTTTCTAAGCTTCCTTCTAGTTAGAACACTTGCATTTTGTCTCCTATAATCATATCAGCTGAGTGATTCAACTTCACATACCTAGATATCACCGATTCAGGTCTAGGAGCTTCTCCTTCTACCACTTGAATCTCTTCTCTCACATTTTGTTAATCTGGTGGTCCATGCACTTCTGGTTCAATGCACATAATCTCCTAATCATCCTTGACCACTTGCTTTTTTGAATCACAAGATTTGTCAGGGTATTCATCTACCTTTACATTTGTGCTTTCAACCATCTTGTTAGTTCTTTTATTGCAATACTTGTATGCTTTTCTTTTAGTATAATAACCCAAAATAATATTTTCATGACTCTTAGGATAAAAATTTATAGTGTTATCATCCCTCTTGATGTAACATTCACTACCAAAAACTTTGAAATACGTAACATTAGGTGAGTGACCATATCATAGCTCATAGGGTGCCATATATGTTCCTTTCATTATGTGCGCCTCATTCAATGTGTAAATAGTAGTACTAATTTCTTCTCTCCAATACATCTTCGACACATCTATGTGGATCAACATAGTCCTTGCAACATCCACTATGGTTTTATTTCTTCTCTCTGCAACACTATTTCTTTTGGCGTATTTCTTCCATTATCTTCGCAATATTTGACAAAATCTGTAGAAGTAAACTTACCTCCTCTATTAGACCTTAAGCACTTCAAACTCTTACTAGATTCTTTCTCAACTAGTGCCCTGAATACTTTGAATTTTTGGAATGTATCAGATTTATCCTTCAAGAAAGTCACACATCATTCTATAATACTCATCAATACACAGTATGAAATATCTTTCACCAACACAACTCTTATGTCTCATAGGCCCACAAATATTAGTATGCACAAAATTAGGTATGTTTTGAGATGAAAAATACTTTCTCTTGAAATTAGAATTAGGTAACTTACCTGACTGAGATACTCTACACATCCTATTGTCTAGTTTAATTAATTGAGGCAATCCCCTAACTACATTAGTCTTACTTACTTTGATCAAACTATAAAATTTCACATGATAAAACCTTCTATGCCATAGGCAACTATCTTTAACGTAACCTTTGCAACCAAAAATTTTTTATAGTAGTATTCAATTTGAATAAATTACCTCTAGTTTGTCTACAAGTAGCAATCTCATCAACATGGCCTCCAATGATTCTACATACACCTTCTTTGAAATCTAATCTATAAACTTTATCATTCAACTGACCCACACTCAATATATTATGTGCTAGACCATCCACATAATAGACATCATTAGTATTACTCTTGACATTCAAAGAAATAGTATCTTTACCTTTAACCAAGCAAGATGAACTATTACCAAACCTTACCACACTACAATCAAACTTATCAATTTTAATGAAATTAATCTTTTCACCCGTCATGTGATGTAAAAAACCACTAACTATAATCCATTCATCATTCTATCTTACGTGATAAATCGGTGCCTTTCCTCCTTCCGATGGATCTCCTATGACTGCAACAAAGAAAAAATCATTTTCTTCATTATCTCATGATTCTACATCAGTAACACCTTTATCAAATGCAACAAAGAATTGTTTCTTCTCTTTTCCTTTAAACCTTTACAACTTATTATTTTTTATCACCATTGGGACATCTAGAAAAATTATATCCAATCTTATTACATGAGAAACATTTTAGTATAATTTTACCTTTGTACTTACCAGTGCATCTAGGGAGTCTCTTAGCTAGTATAGCTTCAAGATCTCCTTATTTCCTTTTTTCTTCCAAGATAGCTTCAAGTTCCCTTGCATAACTTAACAAATGATGAAAACCATGACTTTTTTCCTTACCTTTCCTTACTGGTACACTAGACATCGGTGTTGTGAAAGAAACTTCAACTCTTGGAATACTGTTATCAAATTTATTCAGCTCAAATGTAGCAATCTTACCGATTAGTCCATCTATAGTAACATTATCAAATGTCCTTACCTCATTTATAGATAAAACTCTAATGGAATAAGTGGGAAGTAGATTTTTCAACATTTTACTTACCGCAATATCTTCCTCAATAGTTCCACTAGAATCTCTAATAGTTCCAACAACTTATTTTATTCTTAGGCCATATTGTGCAATATTCTCCCCTTATACCATATACATATCATCATATTTTCCTCTAAGACTGTCTTCCATAACTTTCTTCACATGAATATTTCCTCCATAGATAGGTTTCAACTTTTCCAAGACATCATAGGAAGTCTCAATTTTAGGAACATCAACATATTCAATATTAGATAGGGTACTTACAATGGCTTGACGTGCTCCAACATCCTCCTATTATTCCTTCAATTTATTTGTAGTGAGCGTTCCAAAAGGGAGATATACTTGTTTGTGACATGCATCTAGTATTGAGGTCCCATACCTTTTAGGTACAACTTCATTTTGTCACACAATACCAGGCAATTGTCTTTGAAGAACTTGAGAGGTTTCTTCCTCATCATTGGATCTTGTTCCTCAAGTTGTAGGTTTTACAAAAAGAGGAACTATGCTCTGATACAAATTGTTATTATTAAGAGATCCCAAAAAATAGAGAGGAGGGGGTGAATCAGTAATCTACCAAATCAAAATTTTCATCAACCATTAAACCACTTCCATCGATAAATATCCATTGCATGAAAAAATAAACAATAAGAATAATAATCCATAATCATGCAACACAATAACACCAAAGTGTTTCTCATTGAAAACCAACTAGAAAAAACCATGTGTGGGATGGTACCCACTAAAAATTTCACTCTTCTCAAGTACATTCGGTTAAGAGCTTAGCCTTGTTAAAATCTTTACAAAATGCCCAGTTAAGTGAAAGACCCTATTAGCAGTCACCTGGTCAATGGATTTACCTCTAGTCCTGTTAGGAGCTTTACCCTATCAGGAGTAACCTAGTTAAAGGATTTCAAAATCTAATTAAAGAGTTGAACTGTCAAAGGATTTATTATTCAGACTTGTTAGGATCTACACGGGTAAGGGATTTTTCTTGATGAATCTATTAGGGATGAACAAGTAATTGATATGAAGAAGTAGCACTATGTGCTAGTACAGATCCAACTCAAGCTCAATCACTGCTACACATACATACACACTTCTCCTTTATTCCTCTTCTTGATCCCACATTTTCATCCATGATCTACACTTGTAAATTTCATCATTTTATATATTTATACAATACAAGTACATTAGGATAATTAACCGCCTTACAAAACATTTTACAATCTTTCCCACTCAATAAAAAAACCCTAAAATGTTCTATCAAAAAATAACACATGCTACAAAAATTATGTTGACCACCAGATTCATCGCGCATAAATTTGACAAAGAAAAGTCAAACCACAAAACACTTTCAAATCTTCCCCCACAACCTCCAAGAAATCTGATCATAAATGATCATAAACATGCCAACTTGTCAATCCTTATCGATTAACAACATCACCATGATCCCTGGAACACATCATTACTTTTTGTAACTCAAGCTAACATCATTGGTCAAGGATCTGACAAATTGTTCTAAACAACACGTTGAACTCTTTTCTAAACAACCTTTTGTCACTTGAAAATTTTCCTTCTAATCATCAAATCATTATGCAGTCACAAATATAACCTCATAACATAGTCCAAATAAATATATCATGACCACAACACTTCAGTCCAAAATTATTTGACACAAACATCAAATCATTTCTTCATGTTAATCTTTCAACCTTCAATCAATCATAACTCACACCATTCATAAGATCAACCTGTGTGGTCATAGATATAGCATGTAGAGACATCACTAAGTCTTCATGTACGATCTCACACACCAACTCTTACTACAGCTCTTGAATCAAACTCTTGAACATACATCAACATAACAAGAACACTTTTAACCAACAAACACTAATTTGACATCAATGACAACATCATAATTATGCAACCTATCACCAATTAAATATCATAACATACTCAGCTTCATTATACATCAGTTATGCTAACAATCATCATTCAAACTTTAATCAAACAATAGAAAACAAATCTAGGCTATAATAACCACAAGAGAAGAATACTTTTATCAAATATGAATATTATTAACCATCTCATTACTTATTTCCTTGACACATGTATGCCACCTATGGTCAAATCTCAGTGCCTTACACAGTTGCATAATAGAATCCCTAACATGAAGATCTAAATATTTATTCATGTCAATTTTTTCAGCCTGAGGATCAGTCGGAAGAAAGATTCGGATGCCCATATTATATTAAGTACATAATCATCAAACTAATAAAAATAAAATGTGTCATATGTATTAAATTGATAAAATGAAAAATGAGGGAGCAATTACAGGTTGTGCTAAATAGTACTAGTAACACCCATGTGGCTTCATGAATGTAAACTTTATTTTCTAAGTCAAAGCCAAAGGAATTTAAATTTGCATTAAAAATTGTGCAATAGACAAGTTAATGATTGATGTCAATAAAATTTGTAATTTTCAAACCTTAACAACACTCAGATAGTTTAGATCGAAACCAAAAAGATAGTGTTTTTTTTATTTACAGACATTCATTTTTTAGGTGATAGATGATGGCCAAACTATCCAATCCTCTACACAACGTAGAGTTTTTTTGTGCAAGATGGTTTTTTTTCTCTACTAGGGTTTAGAGTCATGTTTCTATTCTAAGCCCACCTATCCTTTCATATTGCATTTACTATAGGAAAATATTTAGTATTTATGGCCCCAACCACCATTAGCCCAGCAGTTGATGCTGGTGTTCTTTTGGTGATGGATAACAATGGCACCTCCAAGAAAGAGACCTCGTAAGTTTCTACCCAAAGTGTTCCATGAGGTATGTCTCGCCCTAATATTTCTTTTCCCATTCATGAGTTTGATGATGCCTATTCTTGGCTTGAAACACATACTCTTATTGGTTAATTTCTGGGTTGCAACCCTCCTGAAAATGTGACTAAGGATTGGGTGGAAAAAGCTTGGACTCCTCATGGAATCCATCTGGGTGGAATTTGGAGTCTCACCAAAGGTTTCATTTTGTTTCATTTTTCAAATACCACTCATGTGGATTCTATTTTTGCCAAATGAACCTGGAATATTAGTGCTTCCCTTTTAGTTCTCCAGCATTGGTCTCGAGACTTTTCTATCTTTGACAAAAAGAAACTAAAGATTCATGTGCGGGTTGAGTTTCCTTGTCTTCCTCTACCTTTTTTGCCTTTCATGTATGCCATTGCACAAATTATAGGTAGGGTTATTTGTAGTGAGCATGACCACTTTCTCAATCCTTGGCCTAAAAAGAGGCTTTGTATTGAGGTTGATCTCTCCCTAGATCTTAAAGAATCTATTGAGATTCAGGTTGGCAAAACCATATTCTCTCAGAAGGTGCTTTACCTTAACCTTCCCAATGATGACATTATTTTTCCATTAGTATGCAAAGAACAATTTTGGTAAACATACACCAAAGGATAAGACAAGAGAAAACTGAAAATATAGATATCAGAGATCACCAAAAATTGCTAAGTACAAAGAAAATCGATGACACAATTTTGTGTGTAAACCCTAAATACAAAGTGAAAAGAATAGAGAGGAACCCAAAAGTGGAAGTCGATGAATAGGAGAAAGTGAAAAATAAGAGAATAGTCAAAGTGGAACCTGAGAGATAGTTCAAGCAAGGAAAACTGAGAGACAATCTAACTGACTTCAGAGCATAACTGATCGACATAAATTGAAAGTCAGTTAAAGCCCACAAAAAGTGGATCTGACTTCCACGTGAGATAAAACAGTCTTAATCTATGTATAGAGTCTTGATTTTTTTTTAAACCATTTCTTTAGGGACAAGAAACATTATTGTAAGTATTTTAATCAGTCTAGCTGATTTGAAACACATAGACTAAAAGATCAAGGTCAAGTTGTAAACCTATGATCTTAGAGTTAATATTATTTTATGTGAAACTTAGTTAGGTCAATCTATTTTATAAAAATATGTTGTAATGATTCACTATAATTCTTGAGAGCATGAATGAATCCTATGAGAACATCTATGGATCATATTGAAAGTTTCAAGAACCAGAACATCAAAAGGTGAATTTGGTTATCAAGAACCAAGAATAGAGGATACCGAGAAATAGAGGTATTATTCAATCACATTAGGTGATACACTTATACATATAATCTTAAATGGATCTGTAATCAGAAATAGGAGATTACATACACTCAGGTCAAAGTGTAATTTTATTACATTTTAACAAGTGAAGCAAAGTGTAAAAAACTTTCAAGGAAGGTGGATTTAACTATCCAATTGTAAATCTGATCTTAACTGAGTGCACACTAAACAGTATTGTAAAATCTCTTAACAAAGTAGACTTTAAAAGGTCTCCACAGATACTCCTAACAGGCTAGATCATCAGAAGTGATCAAATTGTAAACCTTAACTGGCCCCTTCCAATCTACATATAGTGAAGAATTTGTGGGTGCCATCCCCACCACAGTTTTTACTTCCTAACAAGATTTTTCTGTGTTATCATATCTTGTGTTATGTGTTAATTACTTTCATGAATATTTCTATGAATGTTCACATGTCTGTTAAGTTTATGAATTGATAAATCTTACACCAAGGTAGCATAGAAAAGATGGTTGGATAAACAATCAATTACTCAAAGGATAAAGGTTAAAAGATACAAAGTTTTAGAGGTATTGATTCACCCCTCCCCTCTCAGTACACACTTCCCATTAATTCCAACAATTGGTATTAGAGGTAAGTCTCTTATCTGAAAAGATTAAAGGCTTAAGAGAAAAGATGATACAATGGAGAAGTACACACTTGACAAGAGTATTGAGAATCCGAAGCTAGAAATTTAGATCTTATATGAGTAGTATAAAGAAGCTAAAATCAAGGTGAGATAGTTGTTAGAGGGAAGAAAGATTATGGAATCTTGTTGTAATGAAATAAATTACCGCGAGGATGAGATACCATATTTCTCTGAGTCTTCAGGATCAACTACAAGTAAAGAATCAGACACATCAGAAGAAAGCATCACAAGCCTAAATGAAATCAATCAACATCTGGCTGGACAAGTGAAATCTCTACAAATTAGTCAAGAGACACGGATGGAAAGAATGATTGATCTCATGAAAAGTTCTAGACAAGCTGAACACTAGCTATTGATTATAGAAGGAAGATTATTGAAAAGATACGAGAGAAAGAGTCAGAAAAAAAAATACTTACAAAGCATCATCATGAGATTACAAATCAGATTATTCTTATGAGTGAAGAGGCAAACAGAATGAATGTTGAACTCATTGAAAGAATAGAAGCAATCGGTGACCTAAGGGAAGAAAATTAAAAGCTGAAACAAGAACTCAGAATTCAGCAGAAGCATAATGAAATTATCAAGAAAGAGGAAGGAAGAAATAAAAGAATGGATGATTTTCTTGATGGACAATGAAAAATCAACAAAAACATCGGTCTAGGCTATACCAAGAATGGAGAATCACCCAATCAAACTGATCCAAAGAATGTCTATGAAAATACAAGACCAAGAAAGCTAAAATGCAATCACTGTGAAAAGCAAGGCCACACATCAAATGTATGTAGGAGAAAAATAAAAGGTATTAGTAAATCCACATCTTCATTCATAGGATTTTCTTATAAGTGTAACAAGAAAAGACATAAAGCGCATGAATGTAAGTGTGAGATGAAACAACCAAAGAAGGAAACCTAGATGGACAAATATTTTCCTACTTGCAAAATGAATGGGCACACGACTCTTGAATGTTGGAAGAAGAAAAAGAAAACATGGAAGCCTAAAGGTCAAGAAATTGCCTATCAACTGAAAAGAGTCGATAACCAGTAGGTATGGGATTACAACACATGGACAAATTAAACATCATATGGAAGATTTGGTCTTATTTCTACAAATTGTATGTGATAATAGAGAAGAAATTCTAGATGCTGGACTAACCCCAGAATGACATGCTTACACTATCATAAAGTTGGTCATCTCAAGAAACACTGCAGAGACTGAATGACAAAGACCAACACATTCGCCAATGGAAATACCATTGAAGACATCCAGAAGATGAGAAAAAAAATGTGGAGGAATGCTACAAACACTAATGAAGCTGGACCAAGCAATGCAATTGGTGACACCCTATCTAATGGATCTGGTGACATCACCACCCCCACCTAAGAAGAACAAGTAAGTATGGTACTGCATTACACTAAGTATTATTTTACATCAGTTCCATAATATGTTGATGAAATGCCAATATAGCATAAGTAAAGATGCATCATGATATTACTTGTTAAAAATCTATGAAAACTATTCCATCGGGTAATACATACTGAAATCCATCGGCATACACTCAAATCTAAATTGTCTACATTTACCAAAACATTTTGGTTAAAAAATAAAAGAAGAAATTGCTAGTATAAACCGAACATTGTCGGTAATCAAGCATGTTGAAAAAGTTGTGTTCACAATACACTAAAACCTGTCGGTAAAAGAAAGAATTTAGACAACTACCCTGAAACATCACATTGTCACCGAAGAGAGAAGTTAGTGTTTAAACCCAATGAATCTGTCTTCACACACTGACGAGTGGTTGAGAATTAATGACTCAACTTAGGGTAAATGTCTATAAAAAGGTGATGGAAGGGTTTCATTATGCACCAGCGAGCAGAGCAGAGGGTTTCAAAGCAAAATTTGAGAAAATAGTGAAAGCATCATAGAGCGACTTCAACTCGACCCAAAAAACTCCAAACAAATCACTGACCACTACAGAAGTAAATAAGTTCCTACGATAACTGAGAACTCTATTTTATGCATTTACAAAAAGCCCTAAAATGTCTAAAACAATGGCCATAAATTCAAGAACCACCAAACTGAAGAGCATCAAGAAGGATAAGGTTAAACTTATCAAGAATTCTACCTGTGAGGAACCCCATTGCAAGATATTCTCTAAGGTTTCATCACGACCTGAGAATGCTAGAGAATTCTCATGAATACTGGTTAGGGTTTCTCTCATTGAAGATGTGCAAGCATACATTCACTACAAGATTGCAGAAATTGGTGACCTGGAGGTTGAACAAGCTTTCAAGAATATATGTAATTATGATAGATCTATTAAAGATGAGCACAAGAACATAGAATTGAAAGGACTCACTAATGCCCTATTGTTCCAAAAGGTATTAAAAAATGAATGGATTCAGTTAGTACTAAGTAGAATTCACAATCACAAGATATGTCTAGATGAGCCTAAAATGATAACTCGAGATGTTATTCATATAGTCACCCGTTATCCAATAACTGATATGGTAAAGGCATTAAAACACCCACCCAAGGATAAAATTGAAAATAACACAGGAGCCAAGTGTGATGATAGAGGACTTAAGGTATCCACTATCACATATGATGAACTAAAATTTGGAGCATGTGTCCTAGGCTACAAATTATTTCAAGCTAGCAGGATGAACAACATAGCATCTAGAGTAGTGGATACAACATATAAAATTGTAAAGAAAGGAACTCAGTTGGATCTATCAGAACTTCTACTTAACTAGTTAGAAGAAAACTTGAGAACAATCAGAAATGCAAAGGCAAATACATGTAAGTTTGGCTCACTTATCATGTGCATTTTATTTTACTTCTAGGAATCTTTTCCATCAGTAGGAGATATAAAATGGGATAGTACTAGACTAGTCACCATACAGATCCGTGAATACATAACATCACTGGGAGAAAAATTTGAAATAGTTATGGATGAGTACTTTACTAGACACAAGGAGAGAATGCAAAAAAAAGTAAGGATCCCAGAACAACTATTTGAGAAATTCAAGGATGATATATGTTTCATGGTTGACACAGACCACACATACATCAAGCCTATTGTACAAAGGAAAATATGGTCACAACCATTGGACTATGAGGTAAAAATTGATCAAGCATCCAATGCAATAGATGCATTGATAAATGAACCCTTAGACAAAACACAATGAAAGTTTGGCACTTATGAAGAGGCCAAATAAATAATCAAAACTGGCCTAGCTGTAAATAAAATAGATAGGAAGAAAGATAAAATGGTAAAGAACTTGAAGAAAAGGTTTTCGGTCACAGAAGAAGAAATTGAGGGACAGTCACCCATCGGTGAGGCTGAGAAGGAAAGTGACTCTGAGTTTATAAAGTCAGATACTCCGTTACCAACACCAGCCAAGAAGCCAACAATCACAACTGCTTCAAGAACAAGAAGTCAAATAGCTAAGGACACAAGTCCTTCATCATTGAAGAAAGGTCAAGTAAGAACCAACAAGAGGAAACTGGAAATACAAAAAATAGGTCCAACAAAAAGAAGAAAGTTCATTAGAACCAGGGAAGACATTGAGGACACATAATAAGATGAAGATGTTCACGAGGAGAAGAGTAAGGTCACTAAAACCATTGATCACATATGTGCACTGATGGTTAAATAAGGATCAATTAATGATTCAAAAGTTAGAAGATGGTTAACTCTGGATCCCTTAAACCAGAACAAGATTGAAGAGGGAATCATTAAAATGATGAGTACATTTAAATATGTACCAATACAACTCTATGAGAAAATGCCTAATGTACTATATGATAGAATATCTACCAGATGGACATATGCATTGAAGAATGAGAAAGAGGTAAGGGAAAGAGTCCTTATATCCCTTATGCCTCCCAAATCCAAATGGAAGAAATCAAGGAGATGATGGAGAAACATGCACAGGAGTTATCACCCAATATGAGAGCTTACAAGATACTTGATGGCAAGATAATAGAGATAGAGAAGGACAAAAATAAAATTTGGAGCAAGATATTCAACAGACCTACTAAGGAAATAAGTCCCGAGCCACAAAGAGCTCTAACCAAGAATCATGAAATCATGAAAGATCAAGCTACTGAGAGCACAAAACCAATTATCATCATAGATGTTGAATTGGACAAAGAGGAACTAGACACCACATGCAACAAGAATATGGATGTTGCAGATGAGACATGGCTAGACACCACTATGGACAACATTGTGGACAATATAGTCATTGACATAAATGATGATTAAGCAGAAGAAATACAAAAAGATGAAGATTTTATTGTTACCAAGGACAAGGCTGAGAAACAAGACACTACATTTGACACTTCACAGGTGAACATATCAAGCAACATGCCAATATTAATGAAAGACATCAATATACTTCAAGAAAAAGACAAATCACCTGATAGAGATTCAAGAATTCTTGAGGAGGGAGGGGATGAAGGAAACAAAGACAACACCGATGACTAGAATGTCATCGGAGACACACAAGTTGTAACCAAAACTAACAAGGTTACAGAAGGAGATTTAAAGAAAACAGATGGAGACACTACTGAGAAGGATGCATAGACAAAGGATGATAAAGTACATAAGGATACCAATGATGGAGCTAAACCAAAAGATGTCACTCCCAAGGAAACCAAAAAGGTTTCTACAGATAACGTCAAGGTTGATATGGAGACATCCACTCAAAACCAACAAGATGACATTGAAGCACAATAGAAAAATGAGGCAACACCCCAAATCACTTCATCAAGCAAAAAAAACAAAGTCAAGAAGATGAATATGGTCCTACACTCAAGTGAAACTCAAAAGAAGAAGAAGAAATCCAAAAAGACTAAGTTGGAAGTCACTCTAGATGAGATAATTGAGATACCCAAATGTGACCCAACTACACTAGACTATGAAGCACTTAAAGAGTACAATGAAATATGCAAAAAGAAGGAACTACAGGAGAAGCTGAGAAAACAACACAAAGACTCCATGGTACTTGAGACAATTATGGACATCTTACATCAGATTGTACCTGATGTTGATGTTGATCACAATAGACCTATCCTTGATCAACTAGCCACTCTCACTAAGGCCATCTAAATGCAGAACATTGATGTAGAAAAGGAAATTGAGGAGAGAGAAGAACAAAAATATCAACACAAAGTTGTTGAAAAGATCAGCCAAGAAGTGGCAGAAAACAAGGTAAAGCTTTCAGAATTAGTAAGTGAATTAGATCCAATAATTTCTGAAGCTATTTCCTTGATACAAAAATTAAGCACAATTGATAAATTCACTAAGGAGCATTGTGATAAAATAGCAAAGTTAGATTCTGGTCTAGCTACTAGTGCTAAAGGTTTAACCACTGAGTACAATGCAATAAATTTTCATTTTGAGAAAATTATTGAGACAAAAAGGTTAAGACAGGAACTATGTGAAGAAGAAACACAATTTAGGGAAGAGGTCACTGAGATCCAAGCTCAACTTCTACCAAATCTAACACTGCTTCAATAACATATCAGCTCAGAAAGGCAACTGATAGCCACCCCTGAGATGTCTATAGCAGACATCATCTACGATGTACATGCAAGGATAACACTCAAGCACATGGCTCTAGAAAACCTGAAGGACAAATGGGAGAAGATGATGGAGGACATGAAGTCCTCACACTCTCATATTTGTTATCAGCTATAGGTATAAACCTTTTCCCTTAATATCAAAAAAGGGGGAAAATAATGATATGTACAGATGGGAAACTATACAGTATAGAAAAAGAACAAAAAAATGAGTATAATGATATGATATGATATATACAACACAAGGTGAAAAATAACAAAGTATCATGTACATACACTTATACTATACTGGCATATGCATAGGGGGAGTGATGAAATGACTAAGGAATATATATGATGTACATACTAAACATTTTGTTAGTATTTTGCACATATCAGATTTTGATACTAATGTCAAAGGGGGAGATTGATGATATTATTTTTTCATTAGTATGCAAAGAACACTTTTGGTAAACATACACTGAAAGACAGGACAAGAGAAAACCAAAAAATACAGATATCAGAGATCACTGAAAAATGCTAAGTACAAAAAAAATTGACGACACAGTTTTGTGTGTAAACCAAAAATGCAAAGTGAAAAGAATAAAGAGGAACCCAATAGTGGACCCCAATGAGCATGACAAAGTGAAAACCAAGATAATATTCAAAGTGGAACCTGGGAGAAAGGTCAAGCAAGGAACACCAAGAGACAGTCTAATTGACTTTAGAGCATAACCGACCGACAGAAATCAGAAGTAGTTAAAGTCTGCAAAAAGTGGATCTCACTTCCACGTAAGATAAAATAGTCTTATTCTATCAATAAATTCTTGATTTGTTTTAAAATCATTTCTTTAGGGAAAGGAAAAATTATTGTAAGTGTTTTAATCAGCTTAACTGATTTAAAACACATAGACTAAAAGATCAAGGTCAAGTTGTAAACCTATGATCTTAGAGTTAATATTGTTTTACGTGAAACTTAATTAGGTCAATCTATCTTATAAATAGATGTTGTAATAATTCAATATAATTAATGAGAGGAGGAATGAATCCTACGAGCATATCTATGGATCAGAATGAAATTTTCAAGAACTAGAACAACAAAAGGTGAATTTTTTTATCAATAACCAAGAACAGAGGCTACCAAGAAATGGAGGTGTTATTCAATCCCATTAGGTGATACACTTATACATGTAATCTTAAATGGGTCTATAATTAGAAATAGGAGATTGTATACTCTCAGGTCAAAGTTTAATTTGCTTACATTCTAACAAGTGAAGAAAAGTGTAAAAATCCTTTCAAGGAAGGTGGATTTAATCGTCCAATTGTAAATCTCTTAGCCGAGTGCACACTAAATAGTGTTGAAAAAGATCTTAACAGATATAGGTCTCAACAGATACTCCTAACATGGTAGATCATTAGAAGTGATCAAATTGTAAGCCTTAATGAGCCCCTTCCAATCTGCAGATAGTGAAGAATTTGTGGGTGCCATCCCCACCATAGTTTTTACTTCCTAACAAGAGTTTTTTGCATTATCATATCTTGTTTTATGTGTCAATTACTTTCATGAATGATTCTATGAATGTTCACATGTTTTTTAAGTTTATGAATTGATAAATCTTACACCAAGATAGCATATAACAAATGGTTGGATAAAAAATCAAATACTCAAATGATAAAGGTTAAAAGATACAATGTTTTAGAGGTAATGATTCACCCCTCCGCTCTTAGTACAAAATTCCCATTAATTACAACACCCAACACTTGTTATCATTATCAATCCACAGAGAACAAGATTAAGGACTTTCCTTTGGTAGTTCCTTGGCCCAAACTTCCTCCTAAGGAATCTAGTTTGTAGCCCGTTGATTCTGGTAAAAAAGAGGACACCAAGAAAGACAACCGGGTAAAAATCAGTCGCAAGGACAAGAAGTTTAAGCCTGCCTCTTTGACTTCCACTTCACAGTGGCCACATCCTCCTGCTGCAGCTCATGCTACCTCTCATGCTGAGAATAATACTCACATTTCAAACTCTGGCCAACAGGGGAAAGAGACATTTGATTCTATTGTCAATCCTTCTTGGGTTCGCACACCTCAGGAAGCTTTTGGGATTTCTACTCCTCCCATTTTCTACTTCTTTCATAGCCTCGAAGGGCATGCTGAGGTCACGCAGGAGGGTATTTAATAAAAATGTAGAAATATTTCCATGGAGTCTCCTGGGAATAATTTCACTTATTTGTCAAATAGTTTGTGTTCCCTTGGGGATGGCGATGGTATGGACGACACTATTTTCTCATGAAGTACATCTCATGGAATGTTAGGGGTCTGACAAACCTACCCAAAAATTATTCTATCAGGGATGTTCATCATCGTGTTAATCATCTAGATGTGTTATGCCTCCAGAAATTTAAAATTTCTAGTTTTTTCCTTGATGCTGCCTGCAAAGTTATTTGGCCAAAGAGCCTTGCTCTTTGTTCTTAGCATAAAGTTGGTTGAGGTGGATTTTTTACTCTCCTCTCTCCTTGGTGGCATTCTTTTTTAATCAATCATGGCTTAGATCCCATGCAAAGATCTATTTGGGTCACTTTCATTATTGAGAATCATTCTTTTGGCATAGTTAATGTTTATGCTTCCAATGATGCTATTGAGACACCTCACATTTGGCATTGGCTAACAAATTGTCTGCCACCTGCAACTTGGATTTTTTGTGGTGACTTTAATATGGTTGAAGTGGCTTCTGATAAAGATGAAATTTTTCCTTTTTGATGGACATCTGGTGAACGGGAAGCCTGGTACTACATGCATAATAAATTGGGCCTTTTTGATCCCAATCTTGGCCGCCACCGACCTGATAGAGTTTGGCACACGTGGTCTAATTTTAGATCTTCTTCTAAGAGGATTCATAAAAATCTTGATCGTGCCATGATTATGGCCCAATATTTTTTTTCTCTTTTCAAAAAACATGCCTTTTCGGTTACTCCTCTTGTTGATGTGACCTTTTGAGATCACTTCCCCAATCAATTTAACATTGTATGGAAGACAGCTAAGACTCGACCTCCCACCACCCAGTTCTTTTTTAATGATTATTTCCTCAACCATGCCTCCATGGTGGCCCACATTCATCAGGTTTGAAACCTTTAACCTTGGTCATTGCAATTGTTTGGATGGATTCAATGGTGGAATTATGCCATCTGACATACGAAAATCTTTTTGCGCATTTATGGTAGACAACATTCCATCTACCACCATTGATCATATGATGCCAACACCAAAGCTCTCTATGTTTCCATGGAGGCCTTAGCTCTCCATCCTTTCAAACAAGGCATGCAACTTCACCTTGCCTAGCTACATCAACAGAAACAAGTTGCAGACAATTATGCTGCTAGAGGTGCTCAGATTAAATCTTGACTATAGTGGTTAAAGGTTGGAGATCAATCCTCTAAATAATTTTTGTAGATCTCTATGCCCATCACACTAATGTGAGAATAACCAAGATCAAAGAAGGTCAATCCCTCATAGAGCTTCTTGATATTCTGAAAGCCTTTGTTCATAATTATAAACAAGTTTTTTCCACTCAGGGATCTTCTCCTGCCAGTAATCAAGCTCTTCAGGATTGCATAGTTGTTGTAACTCAATGTGTTTCTCCATCCCATCAAGATTTATGTGATAAAATTCTTACCTTGGAGGATCTTTAGGAAGCTTTCTTTGCCATGGTTGATGATAAGGTGCTAGATTATGATGGTTTTCCCTGTGAGCTTTATAAAACACTCTGGGATGTTATTGGTTCTGATTTACACTAGGTCTCCTAGTCTCTGGGGGACATTATCAATAAAACCAACATTAAATTCATCCCCAAGACTGGGGATCTTGAGGATATTTGCAACTGGCGGCCTATAACCTTGCTCAATGTCTCATATAAGATCATCACTAAGGCTCTAGCTCTCAAGATCTGTCACATCCCTCCTCAAATTGTTTGGCCTAAGCAAACTAGCTTTATCAAATAAAGATATATTCTTGATAATATTATAGTAGTTTGGGAAGGTATGGAATGGGCACATAAGTCTCAACAGAGAAATTTTTTTCTTAAAATTGATTTTTCTAAAGCTTATGACCGCATTGAATGACATTTTATTATTGCTATGCTTCACGCTCTGGGTTTTGGCCCCAGATTTCTTCAATCTATGTAGATGTCTTTTAGCGATGCCTCTGCTTGCATCACCATTAATGGAAGATAATATTCCACCTTTGGGCTCTTCAGATCCATTTGACAAGAATGTCCTCTTACTCCTACCTTATATTTTATGGCAGCCCAGGACTTTGGCTATTTTTTAGATCGTTGAATTTCTCTAGGCTGTGTTCATGGGATTTCTTTACCTAATTATACTCATCAGTTGGTCAAGTGTCATTTTGCTAATGATTCCTTTCTCACTCTTGAAGATGATGAAAATAATATCAAGGAAGCCTTGTAGTGTTTAGACACTTTTTTTTTGGTCTCTGGTTCAACCATTTAGTGGCATAAAACCTTGTGTTATAGGCAGTCTTCCCTTCTTGATCCACCCTAGTTTTCTCAGTTTGGTTGGTCCAGGATTCAACATGGGGAAATTTTTTGTTTCCTTGGCATTCCTTTTACTTTCCAATCTACTTCTACTGAATTATGGAATGTTGTGTTAGCTAAAATTGAAAAAAATCTTACCTATTGGATTACCGAGCCGCACTCACTCACTGGGGAGTTTCATATCTATTTCAAGGTCTTGGATGCTACATATGTCTACTATTCTTCTTGTTGGGCTCCCTCAAAGGCCTCCTACAAGAAGCTCAAGAAATTTTTGATGGATTTCCTTTGGGCCTCTGGTGCTGATCAACATAGATTTCACAAAGTTACCTAGGAATTTTGTTGTCTCCCTAAGGCCTCTAGTGGGCTTGGCTTACTTGATACTTATAAATAAGGCTTGGCCCTCTGTGTGAAATGGGTTGTGCGATATCTCACAGGAAACGAGGCCTGGAAAATTCTACTTCATCATTGCATTTCTTCTGGATATCCCTTGCACAAACTGACTTGGAAAGGGGTTGGTTTTCAAACCCTTCTGGTTATGAATCACCCAAATAAAATCCATGGTACTTTTGTTGTCAAAAGTATTTGGAGAGCCTAGGAACCTGTCAAAACTTGGCTTTTTTGGGTTGGAAATGGCTTCCGAGATGGGCTCTTTTCAATTAGCAGAACATTTGGTGGTCCCCTCTTTTCACTCAACAAGAGTTTCCTCTTACCAAAATCCAGGGGATGAGTGCTCTGAATTTTCACAAACGGGGAATTCAAACACCCAAGTTTTTTTTTCCAGAGCTACCATGGTTCTCTGCTCTTGGGATGATCTATAGGTTTAGTTTTGACTCACTTGTCGAGATCATTAGAATTTTGACTTTCTTGTCTTTGCTATCCCGCTGCATCTCTTACACAAACTTGGCATTCAGTCAGTTAAACCTTGGTGAAAAGATTGGAAACGGTAACCTGATACACCATTTACCAACTATAGACCCAAACTTGGGTATTCTTGGCTTCTTCCTCATTTTCCTATGATTGATTATCTCAATCATCATTGGCATCTTTCTTCTTCCTAGAAGACTTGGAGCTGGCATTTTCGCACTATTTCGGATACTATCACTAAACTCAAAATTTCTCATTTTGCTTGGTGTTTTCTCTACCAAGGTTTACCCTTGGGAGCTCGGCTTTGACACTTAGGTGTGTCTGATCCTAAATGCCCATTCTGTGGGCATTTTGAAACCATTATGCATATTTTTTGTTCTATTGTCAGGCTCAGAACTATTGGAGATGGATTAATAGTTTTTTTATTCCATTTCGGCCTGAGCCTTTCTCTTGGCATATGGATCTCCTTGGTGAATCACCCAGAATGCATTCCTAGTATACCTAGATTTGGAATACTTCAAGATCGATATTTTGTTTTCCTTATGGAAAGACCATACTGCTATTATTTCTACTCACAACTTTTTGTATATCAATGTTTCTCTTTATGCTAAGGCATGTTTATGTAATTATGTCATGATGCAGATTCAAGTACAAGTTGGCAAGGTGACCCTTGAGGTCATCCACTTGTAGGAGCTGCTATAGCATTGGGGTAATGTCATGTGTACTATAGCTCAAGTGCTGCCAAATTCTCTCTTTACTGACCCTACGCCACCCTGAGGCCAATGTCATAGAAGGAGTGCTTCAGCCAGGCGCTCCAGAATGCCGCACTCTTGGCACTGTCACTCTTCCTATCCTCCTGATAGGAGGACCTTAGCTATTGGATGGCCTCCTTTTCTTGTCTCTACTATTGCTTAGTCATTGGCCACTGTTCCTGTGTGGCCTCCTACCACTTTTGATAAAGTCCCCCGCTTGGCTCTCGCAATCTCTCCCAGGCGGGAGGAAGGAGAACTAGAGAAATAAAAATAAGTAGATGATGGGTGGTCACCTCCCGACCAGACCCCTGGGCCCAATGTTTGGGGCAATCTAAATAATAAAGATCCTCCTCCCTCCTCTGCTACTGCTCTCGCAGCTTGAGGTTTTTTCTTATATGTTTTTTTTATGAATATATGTATTATTCCGGCATGATGCTGTGTGACTCTTTGCGGGGTGATTTTTTTTATCCCCTGGTCCTTTTTGTGAATATTTTACTTTGTTATATATATTAATAGTAAAGGCCTCTATTCATCAAAAAAAATTATGTATGACATCAAGGTCACAAATAGGAGGATATATTAGAGACTATAAGATAAACATTTTCAAATAGTTGCATTCCTATTTGGAAGAGGCAGTCAAACACAAAAAAACTAGGAATTATTCTTTTAGTAGAATAATTAATCAAATAAAACTATACAATGAGAACAAGATCATAGATGATCAGCTCTGATCAATGACAAAATTTGAGGCTACCTAATAAATAATGATAAAACAACTAAAAAAAACACAAAATATTGCTTCTTCACTTAAGCCCTTTTGAAAAATCAAAGATCAAAGAGAGAAGAAATCCTAGGAATCAACAAAAAGGTTCTTACGAATTTATAGTGGTGAAATACATACCTCTAAAGAAGATGAATAGCACCACTAAACCAAACTTTCACTAAAAACCAAAAATACCAATTCAAACCAGTCGAATGCAAAACACCACCACACCAAAATCATAGTTTATACTGGATAATAAATCAAGAAAAGATTTCAAGGAGCACAAAATCTATTATTCATATCTATGAGATTAGATCTTAAATAATTTAACTATTATAACATTCTTTTTATTTTCTATTTTTGGTATGCTTCTTTGTATCCTACTGTACCGACCATTTTTTTTTAACAAATTTTAATAGAAAATCTAATTTAAACTTATAGTTGCACATCCCTTTTCAAAAATCTTAAATATTTATATTAAAATTTGTTTCCATTGTAAGAACCCTCTTAGGTTAATTATTCAAAAATATATATATATAAAATGTAAGTTAATTTTTTCCTAACTCATATGTATGATTGTAAGCTAATGTTAAAAATGTACAAAAATAATCTACGATGCCAAGGTGAAATAATAAGAAATAGATGATTATTCAATATTTTTTCTTAGGTTATTTTATGTATATTTTGAAGATAAGTGATGCACATAAGTATTGTTTAAGAGTTAGCTGAGTGGGATCACATTCTCTTCATTTACTTAAAAGTCTTTTAAAAAATTTATTTAATAGTTTTATCAAATTAATTAAAAAAATATTTAAATAAAAGTATTGAAAATAATATATTATCATCTATGTTATATTAAAATTATGATGAATATTCCATGTGAAAATAGAAATGAAGGTTCTAAATATACAAGAAGTGTGACATATAAGGAAAACATAGAACAAGTGTGGGAGCTTGTGTCATGTGCCCATGAGGTGAGATACAAAAGTCACTAGGTGAACTTAGCTAGTGTGAATAGGTCTACATGTAACTAGATAAACTAAAACTAGTTAAGGAATATATAATTTTACACTAAAACTCCCCTTAAGTGATATTTAGGTAGATAATCATTAAAAATGAGTCCTAGTAATAATTTCTAATGAGGTTCTCATGCCAAGAATAAAATTCCCTCACAAAGAGAATAATGGAGAAAACGTTACAGTTAAGATTCATTTCAAAATTTAGATATAAATAAAAATGAAGGATTCAAAACCCTCTCAAGAGAACTTCCTTTATTTTAACAAAGGTATATAAATTTTAACACTCAAGAATCTTCTATCAAGTTTATGCCCTTTTGGTTTTCTTTACCCTCATTGCCTCTTAAGTATAGAGATTTGGGTTTGATTGAAATTCTAGGTAATCAGATTGGTATATTCTTGCACATGACCTTGTGCAATTTGATATTTCTACCTTTTCATTGAAAATGTGTATTTTATTTGATGTTTCTAATATTTTTTCATCTATTCTTAAGATTCAATCAACACATAGGACATGGAATCAAAATATGGTGATTGATAGTTCTCAATAAGTGTTATTTAAACATAAGCTATATGGATAAATTTTAAATGCTTGTGACTCTTTGGTTGAAGAAGTCATTAAATATCCCAATCCTATATCTAATCCTTAGTTATGTTTGTTTAAGGATCGCAAACCAAATCCCTCTTCTACACTTATACATTCATTTAATCTAACAAACACTTCAGTGAACTTTGCAGATTCAAATGAGAATTTCAATATTCTCTTTATAGAGATTAATCCAATATCCTAAAGTGACCCTAATTTATAGGTTACAAATGCTCTATTTGTGAGTATGTAATTTCATATTGAAGGTGATGTATTGTCACATACCTCCATTATTATGTTATCAATGCATTCCTCTTTTACCAATTTTTTTGTTTGATGTATCTATTCATGTCTTGTCTCTATCCCTACTAGTAAGTATTTAGGGATTTCAAATTCCTACTTCTCCTCTGATGGAAGCATATCACATGAAATCACTTTGTTTTAAAGTGAAACTAAATATCATGATTGGAATAGTTTTAAACCAAGTATATTCTGACATGATTGATGAGATTGCAATTTAAGTTGAGGCAAATCCAATTTGTTCACCTATATATCCATCTTCCCTATTGATGCAGTCAAGGATGGAGAAACCCCAAAGAGATCAGTTTGATCCTTGTAGCCAACACAAATAGCGGGAAACAACAAGAAAAAAAAAATCCAAGATGATATAAATGAGAGATCAACCTTCTATTATTCTGAGAAAATCTTTCACAATAGATCTTAAAGATGTAGTTTTACATGCCAAGCATACATGTCTAATTATGATTAGAAAAATCTTACAAACCCTAGCCAAGTTGCGCTATAAAATCTTATGAAAAAATATTATCCCTTAGGAATAAGTCCATAAGCTTATAAAGAAATTACAATAATAGGTCGGGCCAGAAAAGATCATATTTCCCAACAAGAAAGAAAATATGTTACAAGAAATAGGTCTAGACCCAAATAAACTGGAACAACCTATTATAATGAATTTAGAATAACTGAGAGGGGAGGGGTGAATCAATTATCCTCAAGTCTAGATGTAGCAAATAAAAAAAATTTGTATTTCAGATCTACT
>MU223881.1:1337037-1362018 GCA_018584345.1 Thuja plicata | reverse complement strand
AACAAACCATAAACATTCATACAAGTTGACACAAGTATTTAACGTGGAAACCCAATATGGGAAAAACCACCAGTAACATGCTACCAAGTTTTCACTCTTCTGAAGTGAGCTCTGTGAGGAGCCAACCCTGTTAATGGTTACAATAACACACTACTAGGTGTGACCTGGTTAAAGGATTTAATCACCTTGTCAGGAGTGGCCTTGTTAGAGGAATTAGAACATTCCACCTAAATGTCACCTTGTTAGAGGATTTACACAAATGACTATTAGGTCAACCTTGTTAAAGGATTTTAACTAATAGAATGGTTAGAAAGTAATCAATAGTTGTGATTTGATACATACAACTTACTTTTCCAAATTCAGATCCAATTACAACTCTGATGTTAGCTTACTAGATACCCTGCATTGTCATTTCAACCTTTTGATTTGCTTGGAAATTGGTCAAGAAATCACACATTCAACTCTCTGCTTTTGTATTCAGCCTTCTCTACTAGATCATGCCAAATAGTAAATCAACTATGCAATCCTTTTGCATACACATCCACACTTTACATTCAGCAGCACACTTCAGCATACTAAATGAATAACCCATTGAGGTTATCATATACCTCTCTATCTAGGTCAGATAAATATTTTGCTTCTTAAAAAAGATCGTAGATCTTAGGTTAGGTAAGATCCAATGGATCATCCCATCTTTGCATTACATTTAATTCTCTAAAGTAGTCTCTAATTAAATCTTGAAACCATGCATTAATTATGATTACCTATACATTAAATGGTATGGATCAATCTTTAATTAACATTACATATCCCAATAAAATTAACTAAGTCGGCCAGAGATCTCAAATCTCATCATTAATCCAATTACTGTAAGTTGGCCAACATCACTGTTTTCACTCGACAATTTCACTGGTGCTCGACATTGAACAACTTTTCTCATCACAAACAAATTTGTTCGGCACAAGAAACTTTGCTCGGCACAGAACAACAAGAAAAACTATCTTTGAAAGATAAACAACTAATTGCTTTGCCAGAGTGCTAACTGATCAAGTACCCTTTTATTTGCCTTAATTCAACCATTCACTTGGTCTTCTTGTTAAATCTTCTTCTTCAACAATATATTTGGTACTCAAATAGATAACAATAGTCTCACCAGTCAAGGTTTGACAGCAATGACAAAATAACAATTGCTTGCATTGTCACTTTCCAACACAACCTCCAATGTAAAAAATTGTATATGTGATCAAATAAATAATTTGGCCTCAAATGTATTACTGATTTTGCATGATGGTGCTCAGTAAATCCAACCGGTAGATCAGGAAAATGATTGGAAACCCAACCACTGATCGATAACATGAAGAACAACACATACCCGCAAAGAATCTACAACAAATCTTGCATGATGAATCTGAATGAGGTGGGATCAAAGGAAATGATCGATCATAATACTAAAACCACATAGAAGCAACCAAAACTCAAAAATATAACCAGAGATTGACCACCACCAAAACCTCTATAGTGATCAATAGAAAACAAAATATTTTTGTTTCATGCAATATTGCAAAGATCCCAAGATGCTCCTGCATCAGAAAACTGGGTTAATTGGAAAAAAGTGAGTCTCTCACTTTTTTGGGGCCAAAGGAAAACCAAAGTGGTCAACCTCAGCCTAAGAAATTTGTGTGGAATCTTCAACTGGTCTATACTTCCACTTCACTAGATATTATATGTACTATGTACCTCTTGTACTTTGATCAACCCTACTATCCAAAATCTTCTCTATTTTCTCCATCTTCTTCTTAGGATACTATTTTCCAACATCTCATCCTCCACTGCAACTAAAATTTGACTCATGATACTCTAAAAATCAGCAATTTTGAAGATTGGTGATATATCCACGTCCTTGGGTATTTCCAGTTCATAAGTATTCCCTGAATCAAATTTCCTCAAGATCTTACAAGGAAAAAATTTCTCCATCTTCAATTTGTTATAGGTAACAACTGGAAATATACCCTTCTGCAAGTATACCATAACTTTATCTCCCACTTGAAATTACTTATGTCTCCTCTTCATGTATTCTCTCCTCTTATAAGCTTGATTCATTTCCTGCAAATGATGTCTAACCTTTTCATGAAATGATCTCATAACCCTTGATAATTCCTCTCCTTCAACACTCTTCGTAACATCATGACTAATATCCCTTAACTCTGCCACTCCCTAAGGATCAAATCTAATAACCACTTCAAATGGTGTCTTCCCTATGCTCCTATTTACTAAACTACTATATGAAAACTCTTCTAGTGGTAAAACTAAATCCCAATTTCTAGGCTTATCTCCAACTAAACACCTCAACAAGTTCCCTAATCTCTTGTTCAAAACCTCCATTGTCCATCAATTTTTGGATAAAAAGAGGTAAACTTCAAATAAGTTTTCATCTTCTTCCAAAGTGTCCTCCAAAAATATCCAAAAAATCTATTGTCTCTGTCGGATACAATGCTCTTAGGTAAGCCATGTAATCTCACAATCTCCTTGAAAAAATATCAGCTACATGAACTACATCTATAGTCTTCTTAAAAGGAATAAAATATGTCATATTAGAAAACCTATCTACAACTACAAAGATTGAATCATAACCTCTTCATGTTCTACGCAATCCAAGTACAAAACCTATACTAATCTCCTCCGAAGATTTGACTAGCGCTATCAAGGTGTATACAACCCCACATTCTGACTACTACCTTTAGCAACTTGATATACCTTACAAATATGGATAAAATTCCTCACATTTTTCTGTATTTTTGGCCAAAAGTAATTATCACTCATTAAAGCTACTCACTTAGCAATGCCAAAATGTCCTTCTAAACCTCCACTATTTTCTCCTTAATTAGATTATCCTCATGGAACTCCTAGGTATGCATAACTGACTACCCTTGAATAAAATCCCATGGTGACTTAAATAATTCAACCACTTACTTCTATTAGCAACACTAGGCTCCTTATAATCTTTCCAAGATTCAACAAAATATGGATCTTCCTTATACAAGGTCTTCAATTTATCAAAACCCAATATTGCAATATTCATATCAGTCAAAAAAGTTAGTCTCCTACTCAAAGAATTAAAAAAATTATTTTCTACACAACTCTTATGTTTCAACACAAATGTATAGCTCTACAAAAACTCAACCCACCTCAGTTGTCTCTGATTCAACTTACCTTGGATGTTCAAATACTTCAATGATTGATGATTAGTCTACAGTACAAATCCCATAGGTAACAACTAGTGTATCCATTTCTTCAAGTCTTGCATTATAGCATAGAACTCCTGATCATACTCTAAGTACCTTCTCCTAGAATCGTTCAACTTCTCAATGAAATAAGCAACATGTCTTCCTTCTTGAGTCAATACAGCTCCAATTTCATCTCCACTAGAATCACAATCTACTTGAAATACCTTATTTAAATAAGGTAAAGCCAATATGGGTTTCTCTTTGACCATCTACTTCAGAAAATAAAAGCTCCTTTGTGCTACATGTGTCCATCTGAACTCCTTTTATCACCTCTCACAGTTTCAGTCATCGGTCTACAGATTGAACTAAAGTTTTTAATGAACTTCCAATAGAAGCTAGATAGCCCATGAAATAATGTTACTTATCCAACACTCCTTGTCTTTACTTTCTCAAGATCCATCTTCAATCCTTCAACATATATTAGAAATATCAAGTATACCAACTCCTCCTTCATGAATGTACACTTCTTGATATTTATCATCAACTTCTCTTCCCTTAACCTCTGTAATACTTGTTCAATGTGTGTCAAATTTTCCTCTTTTCTCTTACTAAAGATCAAGATGTCATCCAAATATGCAATGATAAACTTACCCAAAAATCTCTCCAGGACTTCATTTATCAACCTCGTAAAAGTACTAGGTGCATTAGAATATTGAAAATGCATTACTAA
This sequence comes from Thuja plicata, assembly GCA_018584345.1. Taxonomy (NCBI): domain Eukaryota; kingdom Viridiplantae; phylum Streptophyta; class Pinopsida; order Cupressales; family Cupressaceae; genus Thuja; species Thuja plicata. The sequence continues at coordinate 1,358,064 of MU223881.1, read as the reverse complement.
CCATTCATACAGTCCTTCATTTTTCTTAAATGCAGTCTTCTGCTCATCACCTTCTCTGATTCTAATTTGATGATATTGACTCTTCAAGTCTATCTTGGTGAAATAATTAGCTCTACTCAAACAATCCATCAAGTCATCCATCCTTGGCAAAGGATATTGGTACCTAATTGTAATCTTATTAATAGATCTTGAATCAATACACATTCTCCACTATCCATCCTTCTTAGGTGCTAATACTATAGGCATGACACACTGACTCAAACTCTCTTTGATCAATCCTCTCTACAAAGAATCTTGCACTTTCCTATTGAGTTACTCACTCTCCATTAGTGACATTCTGTATGATGCTTTATTTGGTAAAATAGCTCTTGTTATCAAATCCATCTAGTGACTAATAATTCTCACCGGTGGTAATCAATCAAGTACATTATCTAATATGATTTTAGTGTGATAATTCAACAACCCAGTGATTTCCTTAGGATGTTCTTCTACCAAAACAATCTTCTTAGACTCCTTAGGTACTAAGGAAAAACACACAATATTATTCTTCATGCCATCCAAAAACTTCTTTCCATCCACTAGACAAATCTCTGCACCAGTACACACTTGAATCTTAAGAGGTTCCTCTAAAGGTAACATATTTCATTTCAACCCATTAGTAACAATAGTGTAAATATTGTTTCTACCATCATGTATATCTTACCTATCATAGTGCCATGGTCTACCCAATAAACTATGTCACACATCCATAAGCATAATATCACACAAAACCTCATCATAATGCTTCTAAATCTTGAACTTAACTAGGCATTTTCCACTTACCATTACCTTGTTCTCATCTTGTATTGATGCAATCTCATAGTGTTTAGGATACTTCATTCTCTACAACTTGAGTTTGTCAATCAACTTTTCTGAACACAGATTATTAGAACTTCCACTATTTATGAAAACATTACATGCCTTGTACTAAAACTTAAATCTGGTTCTAAACAAATTATTCCTCTGTATAGACTCCTTCTCTTGTTCCCAGTGATACAGGATTCTCCTAGTCATCAAGGTTTCACCTTCCTTTACCACATTTTTATTCACTGGACTGATGGAATATTCATCAGAAAATGTTGTTCTCCTACTGCCCTCAAGCTTATTCTTAGAGTTAGTTTTCCTGTATTCAAAGGCTTTATGTCTTTATTCATCACACTTAAAAGAGGTGCCACTAAAATTCCTCCTTTCACGACTACTTTTCCCTTCATACCAGTATGAACTCATGTTATTCTTCTTATAACAATCATTGTCCTTAACTTTTGAGTCACTTTTTCCCTAATCTTGAGAAGATCTACCTCTACCTCTTTGAAATATTCCTCCTCTTCCTCTTTTTTTTCATGCTTCTTATTCAGCTTCTCTTTAACCTTCAAGGCTCACGTATAAGCCTCATCCACACTCTTTATCTACCATAGACTAATTTAATCTTTTATGGACATACTCAATCCATTTAGATACTGAGAAACTTGTTCAGCCTCATCATGTTTATGACAAGATCTAATGTTCAACTTGTAGAAATCCTTAGTATAACCCTTAACACTTAGGTCTCTTTGCTTCAAATTATGCAACTTCCTAAACAAAATTACTTGATAGTCCTCAGCCAAAAACTTAATCTTCAATTTAATCACCATCCTCTACCAAGATTTGATCTTGTCTTCACCTATTCTTTGTTGATCAGTTTGCAAATGTTCCCACCATAGGGATGCATTTCCTTTCAAATTGGTATTATAGGTATACTTCACTTTCTTTTCTTCACTAGTTCCTTCGAGCCCAAAATATTTTTCCATCTTCGTGATCCAATCTATCAAATTGTCAACATCTAGGTTGCGATGATAATCAGGTAGATTGAAATGAGGTCTCTTATTGATATTAGTCAAATCCCTAATGAAAATTTCCTCTTCACGATTCAACTCTTATTTTTTCTCCTTCCTTAGTTGGATCTTGATGTTGTTCATCTCCTTATTCATCACTAGAGTCTTCTATATGTTTTCCTATACTTTGAGAAGTCTCTATTGCTTCCAATATGGTATAAATTTGTCCTAACAAGTCTAAGACTACTGGATCTATGTTCCAACCTCAAATTATAGCATTTCTCCTATCCATTTTCACAATCCTTAGTATATATCTATTGGATCCTTTCAAATTCCACCCCACAAGAAAACCCTAAGTTGCAAAACCCTTGTCGAAATTTATTTGGTACCACTTGATGTAGTCAAGGATGGAGAGACCCCCAAAAAGATCAGTTTGATCCTTATATCCAACATACACAGTGGAAAAAAACAACAAAAAACAAGCCAAGAGGATAGAAATGAGATATCATCCTTCTATTATTCTTAAAAAAACATTTACAATAAACCTACAACATGTAGTCTTACACGCCAAGAATACATGCGCAATTATGATAAGAAAAATCTAACAACACCTATCCAAGTTTTGCTAGATATTCTTATGAATAATATATCCTCCCTTAGGTGTTGGAAAAATAGAAAGGTTTGTACTAAGAGGGGATGGGTGAATCAGTACCCTTAAAAACTCAAACAAATATTTGTAACCAAATATTCTGTTATAACTGACTGAGTAGATAACTATCACCAAACATGTAATATCACTACTAAAATGTAAATGCATGTAATGTAAAAAATAAACATAAATGAAATTTAAGGACTCATGACACTAGTATTTTGGTATCACAGAAAACACCTGTTAGAAGGTAAAAATTACGGTGGGGAAGAGACCCACAAAACTTCACTACTACAGTAAATAAAGTAGCATGTTAAAGCTTACAAAGATTGATCACTTCTACTAACCTTACCCTGTTAGGAGTAAAAATAAGATTGATTAGATCTACCTCATGTGAGGATTTAGTGACATAATATATGTGTGCACTCTATTAAGATATTTATAAAAAGATGGTTAAGTCTACTCTGTTAGGAGATTTTAGGATTGTTATCATTGTTAGAGAGTAACAAAGTTGTGTGATCTGAACAAATTATAATCTCCATATTCTGAATATAGATCCTTTAAGTGCAATGAGAGTATCACCTTACTATGAATGATAATACCTTCTATACTACTTGGTATCCTTGCCTCTGTTTTGAAAAATAAATACTGCACTATAGTCCTTGCCCTAAAACTCTTGTCTGATCTCTAATGTCCATGGTATGATGACTACTTGATCAACATACATTATAAATTCCATCTTACCATTATATATATCAAATTTATTGACCTAATTAGGGTTTTGCAATATCTTACAAAACCTAAGATCAACAGTGTACAACATTTACCTTGATCATCTAAACAAAGGAGATATAAACAATTAATGTTGTGAATCTATAATTAATGTTCTCCTTGATTATTGTAATCGGTTATCCAGCTTGGCAAAAATTTATTACCTAGATTGATTTGCCATTACAAAATTTTATGTAACCACTGGTTTACATGGTAAATATTGTCTCTTGATGCTCAGTGTTCTTTGTGTATCTCGGTGCATACTATGTGCTCGGTGTACACTGCTTCTCGGTAAAGTCTGTCTGCTCAGTAATCAATACACTCAGTTAACTCTGCACGTGATCAGTGCACTTAGTTAACTTTGCACTTTGGTGATCATACCGACTAGTCTGTTTGTGACTCTATTACTGACTGGGTATTTGAATGCTTGAATACTAATGACAACCTTCAAAGCTCATTTTGAATAACATTCTCCCCCTTTGGCATTAGTATCAAAAAATTGTATATGTAGATGTATTATACAAATAACAGATTATACATAGTTACTATACATAGTGACTCCCCCTTTGTTCATGCTTGGTATATGTATATGTTTCCCCTATATACATATGTACATATATTTCCCCCTTTTTTGAAATTAATGACAAAAAGAATAAACTTACAACTTGTCAAAAATGTTAGGATGGGCCTTCTGGAGATTTTCCATTAACTTTTCCCATTCCTCCTTCATATGTTCAAGGACCAAAAACTCTAGGTTCAACTGAGCATGCATATCATATATGCTTTCCATTATTGATAGCTCAGGGGTTTCGATCAAGTTCTTATCCATTATCACATGCTTTTGCATCATAACTAAATGTGGTAGTAACATACCCTGCACCTCGGTTACTTGTTCTCTTCCTTCTCTAAATCTAGTGTCAACTGCTATGTTTGTAGAACCTTGGTGTAATGTATTTGAAATACATAGTGCTTGGTTGAAAGACTATGTGCATTATCTTTTAGATCTTCATCTAATTTCTTCATCTTTTCACTAAGCTTGGTAGTGAAGTGATCTAAGGTGCATAACATCTGTAGAATTGTAAGGGCTTCAATAATAACATTTTCTACACCTGTTACAAATTATGGTAGAGTTACCTTATTTATTGCCACAAAGTTACCTTCTTCTTCTTCTTCTTCTTCTTCCAATTTTAGCAATTTTGGTTATGGTCTAGTTATATTTGCAACTCCTTTCTTTAGAGGTGGTGAATCTCTTGTCACCTATCATGATCTTGTCCTTGGTGGAGACTCATTCTTTATGTCTTTTCCCTTTTGGCCTTAGGTGCATCCACTTGTTCTTTATTAGACTCGGTGGCATCAACATTGTGTTATGGTTCTTCATCTTTACCAACTGAGGTCTTCTCCTCGGTATCATCAACTGACTTATCCAGTTCTTCATCAATGATAGCAAATTTTCTTTTTAGGGTCTTAACAATCTTAATCTTCTTCCTACCCATCTTTTCAACTTGTAATCCAATTGATATTATGGTCTTAGGTTCTTCATATGTGCCAAATCTCAAGAAAGATTTGTTAACTAGCTCATTAAGTAACTTCTCTATAGCATCATAAGCTAAATCAATGTTAATTTCATATTCCATAGGAGGTAGCCAGGCTGTCCTCAGTTGTACTACCTTGATAAGAGTAGTATCTGTGTCAACTACAAAGTAGATGTCATCCTTATATTTCTCTACCAATTGGATTCGTATTTGTGTTCTCTTCTCCATTCTAGCTTTGAACTTTGTAAGGTAGTCATTCATAATTGGTTCAAAGTTTGTGGCTAGACTAGTAATGAAGTCACTGATTTGCAGTGTAATCAGTCATTTAGTCCTCCATTTCACATTAGTGATGGAGGGAGAAATTTTTTGCAGATAGAAGAATGTATATAACAGTAGAAAACCAAACTTACAAGTGTTATATTGTGTTGATCAGATTGTTCTCATGTTCTCTTCAAGTTGTCTCTGCAACAGCTCGACTAGGTCAAGTTGGAAACCCTTCTTTACAATCTTGTAAGCAATGTCAACAAATCCATATGCAACATTGTTACATCTTCTTGACTGGAAGATCTTGTGAGCAATGACATACACACAAAACCTAAGTTCAGGATCACCAATGGAGTTGATTCATAGACCTCTACCATCCCACTCGGCTCTTGTAAGATTTTTGATCTTGGTTCTAGGCAGTTTCTTTAGGGATTTTGGTTTATCCATTATAGGATACCCGGTTACTGCATGTATTATGTATTTGATTATCTTTTTTGGTTCATCTAACCAAAGCTTTCCATCATGAACTCGACTCAAAAGAATGTGGATCCATTGATTTTTGAATACCTTCTAGAAATTTAGGACATTGGTTAACCCTTTGACCTCTAGATGTTTATGATCATCTTTCAGTTTACCATCTATGAAAAGTGACTTGTATGTCAATATAATCTCAAAATCCCCTATTTCACTGATCTTGTAGTGAATGCATGCTTTAAAATCTTGAACTAACAGAACCCTAGATAGTATCACAGAGAACACACCATTATGATTGGGTTGGGCTGCAACTTGAGGATGTATCTTGTAATTTGGTTTTGTGCATGTAAAATTCTTAACAATAATTACCTTTTTCTCTTTATCCCTGTTTTCCTTCATGGTTCATGATGAGGATGCCATTGATTATGATTTAGGGCTTCCACAAAAGAACTCAAAATAACTCAGTAAGTGCAAAATGCATACTGTTCTAGCCTTTAACTGCTTGAAATGTGCTCAAAATCTCTGCAAAATCATTGAAGTGCTCTGCTATGTATTCGCTTTCAGTTTCTCTACTCTTCTTTGTGATCATTGTGTGAATAAATAAGTTCACCTCGATCAAATTTATACCAAATATTTTTAGTTGATGGAATAAATGCTCATCACCAACCACTCAGTAGACAAACATTTTACTCAATTAACACTAACAATACTTAAGCTCGATGAGTATACAAAATGCTCGGTTTCCTTAGCAACTTGGTTTTCTCACACATATTCATTCACTCGCATTACTAACTCTATACAGATTAACTGACTCAACTAGTTCAAAGTAATAAAAACTATAATACCATAATGCATCTTAATTCATGTTAATTTGGCATTTGTACAATGAATATAGGAACTGATGTAAGATATAACATTGCAAAACATAGTTCCATACCTATTTGTATTGCTCAAGTTGAGATGGTGGAACCACCTAATCCATCAGATGAGGTGTCACCAAATATTGTGCTTGGTCAAACATTATCATTTGATTCTCTCTTCCACATTTGATTTCCAATCCTCACAATTTCTTCGATTGTATTCCAATTTCCATAAGTATTTTTTTTGTTTACACAATCTCTTCTTAAATGACCGACCTTGTGACAGTGTGAGCATGTCATTCTAGAGTTTGACCAATTCCTAGACTTAGTTCTCCATTATCTCATATAGTTCACTGCTACATGTCTATATTTACCACATGTTGTTCAACTAGCCCAAGTGTTATAATCCCAAGCATAAGCATTACCTTGTCTTCTTAGTTGATTTACCTTTTCTTGTCCTTTAGGTTTCCAAATTTGATTTGTATTAGTCATGCATGCTTGTGATGAATGACCATGCATGTTGCAAGCTCAAAAATATTTGTACATGTACGGTTTCTTCTGTGGTTTGTTCAACTTGGATTTTAATTCATGTTCTTGATGTCCATGCTTATTATAGTTAGAGCAATTTCCATTGAATTTAGGAGAGTTTCTAGAAATACCTTTTTCTTTTCTTTTGCAAATGTTTGATGTGTAGCCTGGTTTTCTACAATGATGGCAAGAGGGCTTCTTAGGGTTCAGATTTGAGTATACATTTCTCTGTTTAGCTTGATTTGATGATTCTCCTTGCCCGATATACCCTAATCCCGTATTGATGTTCAGTCTTCTTTGATTGTTCTAAAATTAATCCATCTTCTTAGTACTTTCTTTAGATCTCTTAATCACCTCATTATGTTGCTGTAGAATCTTCAATCCTTTTCTCAATTTTTCATTCTCTTCTTTTAGTACACCAATATCTTCTAGTATCCTAGCAAGTTCAATATCCAGTCAGTTTGCCTCATGACTCATAGAAACCACTTGATTGGTGATCTCAAAGTAATGGTCAGTAAGTCTCATTATCTCAGATTCTTTTTCTTGTAAATTTTTAGTCATTTGTCTTCTATCATCAACAACCATATTTCTATCTTGTTCAGATTTCTTTGCATCATTCAAGACTTCAACCATTCAAACCATTTATTTATCTTGACAGATCTGTAGTTCTTTCACTTGTTCACTAAGTTGTTAATTTATCTCTAATAGATTTGATATGATTCCTTTAGATGCATCAGATATGCTACCAGATGTAGATCCAGATGTGTCAAATGGGTGATGGATCTCTTCTTCCTAAAAATGAGTCCCATGATAGTGAAGTTCCATGTCCTTTCTCTTAATAAACGTCTCCTTGAGTTTCTCTTTGGCTTCTTCGTATTGTTTGAGATAGATCTACAACTATAACTTTTGATTTTTAATAGTTTTATCAAGCGTATACCTTTCTATTGTAAGATATTTTCTCTTCAGTGATTAAAATTTCTAAATAAGAGAAATAGCTCTGATACCAATTATTGATATAATATAAAGGTGTGTACTAAGAGGGGAGGGGTGAATTAGTACCTTTAAAAACTTTCAAACAAATCTTTGTAATCAAATATTATGTTATAACCGACTAAGTAGATAACTATCACCAAACATGTAATGTCACTGCTCAAATATAAATGCATGTAATGGAAACAATCAACATACATGAAATTTAAGTACTCATGACACTAGTATTTTGGTATCATAGAAAACCCATGTTAGAAGGTAAAACTGCAGTGGGGATGAGACTCACAAAACTTCACTACTACAGTAAATAAAGTATCATGTTAAAGCTTACAAAGATTGATCACTTTTGGTGACCTTACCCTGTTAAGAGTAATAATAAGATCGATTAGAACTACTTCATATGAGGATTTAGAAACACAATGTATGTGTGGACTCTGTTAAGAGATTTATACAAAGACAGTTAAGTCTACCATGTTAGGAAATTTTAAGATTGTTACAATTGTCAGAGAGTAACAAATTTGTGTGATCTGAATAAATTAAAATCTCTATATTGTGAATACATATCCTTTAAGTGCAATGAGATTATCACCTTACTCTGAATGATAATACCTTCTATACTGGTCGATAGCCTTGCTTCTATTCTAAAAACTAAATATTGCACTATAGTCCTTGTCCTAAAACCCTTGTCTAATCTTTGATGTCCGTAGTATGACCACTACTTGATCATTACTTGATCAACATACATTACAAATGGCATCTTACCATTACATATATCAAACTTCTTGACCTAATTAAGGTTTTACAATATCTTACAAAACCTAAGATCAATGGTGTACAATATTTACCTTGATCATCTAAAAATCGTATATATAAACAATTAATGTTGTAAACCCATAATTAATGTTCTCCTTAATCATTGTAAATTATTATCCACCTCGACAAAAATTTGTTACCTAGATTGATGTGACATTACAAACTTTTATGTAACCGTTGGTTTACTTAGTAAATACTATCTCTTAGTACTCGGTGTTCTCTGTGTATCTCAATGCATACTGTGTGCTTGGTGTACAATACTACTTGGTAAAGTTTGTCTCCTTGGTAATCACTGCAATCGATTAACTCTATGCATGATGAGTGTGCTCAATTAACTCTGCACTTCGATGATCATACTGACTAGTCTGTCTGTGACTCTATTACTGACTAGGTATTTGAATTCTTTAATACTAATTGAAACCTTCAAAGCTCATTTGGAGTAACATTAGGAATATTTCCATAAGCTTATAAAGCAAGAAAAACAATAGATCAGCACAGAAAATATCACTTATCCCAATAATTGAAAAAATGTGTTACAAAAAATAGGCCTGGACCCAAATGAATATGAGAAACCTCCAATGTAAATAATAAGAGATGTAATAAAACAAATAATTATTCCTCAAACATATTACCGATCTGGCATGATCACTCTTGGTAAATCCAACCGATAGATCGAGAAAATGATTTGAAACCCAACCACTAATCTATAACATGAAGAACAACATAGACTCACAAAGAATCTACAATAAATCCCACATGATAAATCCAAATGAGGTCCGATTAATGGAAATAATCTATCATAATGATAACAACACAAAGAAGCATCTGCAACTCAAAAAGACAACCATAGATTTATCGTCAACAGAACCACTAGATTGAACAATAGGAAAACAACATGAAACAAATTTTTTTTTTTATGCAAGATTGCAAACATCCCAAGATTCTACTGCATCGCCTATCTATACTTCAATCCTATCTAATGGTTTCTAACATTTTTATGAGGAAATCTCATGGAAAGGTTGGGAGATTATCGAGGAGTACAAAAAATAATGGAGGATGTTGAGGTAGGTCTTAAATCAACTTTTGATAATAAAATGTCTCCATGGAGATCATGAAAATCTCACAAGTATCCATGCAGTTGACTTATTGGAATTTTTAGGGATTAAATTCCCTTAACAAGAGTCGCCTCATTAAGTTTAAAATTTAGAATTTGGGGAATGACATTGTTCTATAGAACTGACTAAATTTATAGAGATTGATGGAACAAAGGGATCAACTGCAAATATTTAATTTTTATTGAGTAATTCAATTAGCTCATATTTAAATTGATGAATATAGGTTATATAAATCCACTATTTTCCTAAAGAACTATCAAAACCTCTTAAAGAAAATGTAACTTCCTAGAAACTAAATATCTTACTATTTTATTTTATTTAATCTAAATCTGGAAACTAACCTAATTAATGTATTAAACCAACATCCCTGCGCTTATTAGATAAATTTAAACAAGAGTGAAACATTGAAATGGTTTTGAGTCCAACCATTTTTGAGAGTTTGATGAAGCATCTTCACCAATCCTCCTTTCTCGCTCAAGAAACACCAAAATTTTTGCATCAGTAGACCTCCTTGCTGTAGAACATGGAACCATATACACAACATGAATGTCCCCACCTCCCATGCATAATAAGATACATTTCATTTGAAATTATACATCTCCTCCAAGTGTGTCTAATTCCCCTGTAATGCTACACCTAAGATTTCTTTCCTTAGGAAATTCACATCTCTAAATGTGTCTAACACCTCCTCAAGTGCTATGGAAACAATCTCTCCTCTGCTACACAAATTATGACTGACATGCCTATACATGAGACACCCTTTCTATAAAATTCCACATCTCCTATGAGTTTGTCTAATGCATCCTCTAGTGCTCCACAAATTATTAACCAAACCTTGATGCCCTTTCTCCTTCAAGGGAAAACCATGATGCCAAGCCACCTCTTTTCTTCAGGGAAACAAATATGCCACACCCCCTCTTTTCTTAAGGGAAAAATTTTCCAAGCCCCCCCTTTTCAAGGAAACAAACATATTTCTTATCATGCAATGAATCATCCTTGAGTGAAAATATATCTTAGGATGGTATAAAACCTCATGCCTTAGTTTCCTGTAGGTTTTTTTATCTCTTTTCTACTCTTTATCCAGTTGATGAATCATGTGATTCTTTGAAAATCTTGTCATGTATGAAAAAAGATGGTCTCTAAATCACAATAAAAATATGATATATTTGTAACCATGATTTCAACAAATGAGGGACCCATATACCTCCAAAAATGAAACCTAGATATTATCATTTTAAACTATATTTCAAACATGATAAAGAGAAAACCTTAACTATGCCAGTCATTCAACAATTTACATTATTAAACATTTTATCGTTGTATCAAAAATTTGTGAGGAATTTTGTCAAACAGTTGTGTCATGTTCAAGGTCACAACAACCGAGAGATACAAAAATAGAAGAACACTGAGAATTAATGTTCCTAAATCATCAAGATTCTAAACAAATTATATTATTTCTAACATTTTGTGCATAAGTATTTTTAAAGAAATTTCTATCTTTCCTTATCTTAATATCTTCTATAAATATTATACTTGAGAGTGCCTTCATAATTTTTTGGATGTGATGGGCTAATTACTATCTAGATTAGGGTGTGATCCAAGGATTTGTTTCTTTTGCATATGATTCATATCGTTTCACCACAAAATTTGGAATTTAAAGTGGCTTGCAAAGATAAGGTCAATAATCTCCTTTAGTTTTGATTGAAGTGAGGATTAATTAGAGCATGAATCCCTTGTACTTAATATGCACTTCTTTATTCTCTGGCACTAGGCTTGAGATGCACTTTATATCTTTGATTTCATCTATTAAATATTCCCAAATCAGTGAAGCAGCATATAATGTGGGGTAAATAGGCATGAAAGATCCACAACAAAGAACAAATAATTTCTAATTTGGTTGGGTACATCACACACCATGGATAATATGACTGAAGCATACAATGACACTTCAAAAACTAGTTTGAACTTTCTATAAACAAGAAAGAAGTTTAGTGTGAACATAAATAATGAAGATACCTTTACTTTATCTAGAATTTCTCATCTTCTTGGTAGAGGAGGAATAAAAATATCTGATACCACATGATGGAACATGATCAACTACAATTTTTTGAATGTTATTGAATACTTCAATTGAATGAATTTTACATTGATCAATAAAGGATATATAGATGCACTATTTTCCTAAAGAAATACCAAAACCTCTTTACGTTAATGTAAATTCCCAACAACTAAATATCTAACAAATTTATTTTATTTAATCTAAATCTAGAAACTAACCTAATTAATGTAATACACCAACAAAGATCAAATTAGATTATCCTTTTAAATTAAGGAAATATTATATTTTGTGGCATCTTCCTCAATTGGAGCATTCAAAGGATTAGCTATTTTTTGGAACCCATAAATAGTCTATGTTTCTAGAATTTCTTCCTCTTCTATTCAACTTAAAATTTTCAACATGTATGCCCCTGAATATAATTGTAGACAAATTCTCCTTACTAGATTGGGTTCATTTTTTTGTCCAAAATATTTAGTGGCTAGAGGATTGCATAATATTGAAAAGACAAATGTCACTTTTGGAGAAAATATTATTTAGAAATCTTTTAAAAATCTGATTTCTTTATGGGCCTTGATATTTTTTCTAAATACATGGATGAGCACCAAATTGAATGGTTATTTAACATGAAAAATTATGTTGGAAACTATAATTGAAACAATTGTTATATTTCCATTGATGTCAAACCTTAACTGGTAAGACAACTTCTAACTTGTAAAGTGCCATATCAATTGATTGATGAAGAAGATTTGAAAAGGAGAGATAACAAGAAGACCTAGTGAAATGGTTGAAGTTATGTGAAAGTACAATGGGTACTTGATGATATCACACCTTGACAAGGTAATATATTATTTATCTTAAGTCTAATGAGGTTTGGATGGCTACAAGATTAGTCTTGACCGAGTAACATAGTAGAAGATCAAGAAACATAAGTTCAAGAAGTTTGTGTCGAGTAATACGAGTGTCGCCCGAGTGCCAGTATATGCCAACAAAATTTAGTGTCGACCGAGCATCAATATTTCCTGAGTGTCAGTATTTACCAAGCTATCTAGTGATGACCAAGCAATAGAACACATTATTGATCAAGTGTCAATATTATGATAGTTTGAGAGAGATTTGAGATCCCAACTGACATAGTTGATTTTCTTGGGATATGTGAAGTGTATTTAAGATAAGGATGATTGTTATGGAGAATTAAATGAGAATTTAATATATGTTTAACCATTTTTATGTATGGATTCAAGAAGGAGTTTTAGGATGTATTCTGCAATGTAGATGAAAATGACATGTTGGAAGGATCATTGGATCTACCCTAACCCTAAGATCTACGGTGATGATTAAGAAGAAATATATTGAGATACTTGATCAGAGAGGTATAAGATTAACCTAATTGTAGGTTATGAATGTGTGGTACAAGATTAATTTATTTGATTGGCAAAAACCTAACCAGAAAGAAGAAGAGGCTGAAGAGAGTAGTACATGACTACACAGTAGTGATTGCTTTAAGGATTTACAAGCATATCTGAATGATCGAGATGACAATGAAGGCCATTCAATGAATTATCATTTGAGCTATAATTAGATTTGTATTTGCAAAGTGAGTTGTATGTTTCAGATCACAATTTGTTGTTTCTTTCTAACCATTGTATCAGTTGCAAATTCCTTTTAAACAAGGTTGACCTAATAATAATATTGTTAAATCCTTTAATCAAGCTAACATTCTAATGGAATGGTCTAAGCCCTCTAAGAAGGTTCACTTCTAAAAGAGTGATTAAATCCTTTAACCAGGTCACATTTAATAGTGTGTATTGTAACGTTTAACTGGGTTGGCTTTTCACAGAGCTCACTTTAGAAGAGTGAAAAATTGGTAATATGTTACTAGTATTTTTTCCCATATTGGGTTTCCATATTAAATCCTGGTGTCATACTTGTGTGAATGTTATTCATTGTGTTGTACTTTTAAGAGATCTATATTCTAAAAGTTGGTTACATTAGGATATTAAACTGTAAGTTTATATTTTTGATTATATGCTATAGAGACTGAGTGGATTACTGAGTGGATTTGAGATGGTTGAAGTATTTGAAAGTTCAATTGGTACATCTAGACATTGGATAACTGATTCACCCCCCATCTCAGTTATTGTAAATCATTCTAACAATTGGTATTATAGCCTTGTGGTGCTTGTAGAGAGAATTTTGAAGGTACTTGAAGCTGAAAATCAAAATGTATAAAAAGGATGTACCAAGGCTAAACAAAGAGAACTTCCCTGCATGGAAAAGTTTGATGAGGCTACACCTAGCTGGAATTGGAGATGCTGCAAAATTCTATATGGAAAATTATTACATAACAGTACCTACTGTTATGACGGCTCAACAGATGAAAGAAAAAAAATAACACAACCAAGAAATGTTGGAGATTGCATCAGCCCTAAGCTATCCTAAATTTGAAGACATAAAAGATTGAAAAATTGCAAAAGAAATGTGGGATACACTAGAAACTAGCTATGGAGGTGATACAAATGTACTAAAAGCCAAATATGGAAGCTTGAGAGGTAAGTTTGATGAAATGAGAATGCAAGATGCTGAAACTATTGTTCAATAGTGTATCCAGGTTAAGGAGGTTGTAAATGCTATTAGAGGAGCTAATGGAACTATTAGTGATTATATTATTATTAGCAAGGTACTGAGAACCTTACTTCCTATATATTNGTGGGATACACTAGAAACTAGCTATGGAGGTGATACAAATGTACTAAAAGCCAAATATGGAAGCTTGAGAGGTAAGTTTGATGAAATGAGAATGCAAGATGGTGAAACTATTGTTCAATAGTGTATCCAGGTTAAGGAGGTTGTAAATGCTATTAGAGGAGCTAATGGAACTATTAGTGATTATATTATTATTAGCAAGGTACTGAGAACCTTACTTCCTATATATTCTATTGGAGTATTTTCTATACAAGAACTAAGATGTACTCCTGGTAAAAACTCAACTCTATAAGGTCTAGTTGGTAGACTTACTACTTTTGAAATGTCAAATTTTGATTAATTCAATCCTAATCAAGTTGATTATGCATTCAAATCATAATTGACTCTTCACAAATTTAAAAAAAAAAAGGGAAAAGAAAGACATGTGAATAGCGACAATGAAACTTTTGATGAATATCTTGATGAACTTCATGCACTTATGGCTAGAATACTACTGAGAGGAAGAGGAAAATTCAAAGGTAAACTTCCTATAATATGTTTTTCATGTAACAAAGTTGGCAATATTACTATAAGATGACCTGATAGGAATGACAAGGATGAGAGAAGAGAAAGAAAGTATAAAGACAAAAGGGATGACAAAGATTTCAGAAAGTATAAGGACTATAAGGACAAAGGTAAGAATCCTACTATATTTCTGAAGAAGAAATTGATAGTGAATCTAATAAATCTGATGACAGTGATATATAAGTTGTTTATGTTTCTATGAAAGACAATTCTGATGAATATGATAAAACTACAATTATTTCATATATGAGTAAAGGTGATAGATGGATAATTGATAGTGGTTTCTCACATGACATGACTCTAGTGATAAAATTAAATTTGAAACCATAAATAATTGAAAAGGTGGTAGTGTTAAGTCTGGTAATGCCAAACCATGTCCTGTGAAAGGAAAAGGATCAATAAAACTAACTAATAAGATCATATGTGATAATTCCTATTGGGTTGAAGGAGTAAACTATAATTTTTTGAGTATTTCTTAGTTGAATACTCTTGTATACCAAGTTGAATTCAATCACAGAAAAGATAAGATATTTGATGCTACTGGTGAGCTGTTTGGAAGTAGAGAACATACAAGAGGTAATTTGTTCTATCTAGATTTCTTTGATGAGACATGTTTTTTTGTACAATATGATGATATATGGTTATGGCATAAGAGGTTATGTTGTGTGAACTTTGATAATTTGGTAAAAATTATTTAGATGAAAATAGTAAGAGGGTTACCAAGATTGAAGAAACCTGGTAATGTTATGTGTAAGAAATGTCAGTTGAGAAAAAAGACAAAGTCTAGTTTTAAGAGAAAAACCTACACTTATGATATTGTTTTGGAATTGGTTCCTACTGACCTTTGTGGACCTATTTGTGTAAAAATTTATAGAGGTGATAAATATTTCATACTGCTTGTTGATGATTACTCAAGAATGATGACTGTAATGTTTCTCAAAGAAAAATTTGATGCTTTTCAATTGTTTAAGGGGTATTTGGAAAAATATGAAAAAGAGACATGTAAGAACTTGAGATGTCTGAGCTCTAACAGAGGAGGAGAGTTTATATCAAATGAGTTCAACCTATTCTACAATGATATAGGAATTAAAAGAGAGATGTCTTCTCGAACGACTCTCCCACAGAATGGCATAGCTAAGAGAAGGAACAAATCACTAATGGATTGTGCTAGAACACTGATGATAGAAAAGAATGTTTCACAAAAGTACTAGAGAGAAGTTGTAAGTACAAAAATCTATACCTTGAACTAAGTACAAGTCAAGAAAGGTACTGACATTACACCTTATGATTTATGGTATGGTTATACAACTAATGTAAAAATATTTTAAAGCTTTTGGGAGAAAATTCTATATATTGAAGGACAATAGAAATGGAAAAATTGATGCTAAGAGTGATGAAGGAATATTCCTAGGTTATTCCACTAAGAGAAAAGAGTATGAGTGTTTGAATTCTAACACTAAAAAAGTTGTGGAAAGTGTAAATGTTAGAATTGATGAATATGCAGAAAAGAATGAAGTGGAATGCAAGCAAGAACCTGAAGATTATAGATATTTCATTAATATGAAAGAAGGAGAGCTCAGTAGTGTGCCTGAACAAGAAAAAGAAGTTTCCAAACAACAGAATGATGCTACCAAGAAATATCAAGAAAATGCCAAGTTGTAGAAAGACGTTGTTGAGCATCAAGAGGATACTGTTGAGGAAGAAACAAAGACACAAAATGAACCTAAAATTAACTTTGATGATGAATCTGAGGATGAGAAACAAGACAAAATAAGAACAGAGCCTACACTAGAAAAATATGTAAGAATACATCGTAAACCAAATCTAATTATTGGAGAAAAAGATTCAGAGGTCATGACAAGAAGCAAATTGAAAAATCAGACATGCTTATTTTATGAATTTGAGCCAAAATCAGTGAAAGATGCTTTAGGTAATGAAGACCGGATATGGGCCATGAATGAAGAAATTGAACAAATTGAGAAGGAAAATACTTGGACACTAGTACCTAAACCAAAGGAAAAGAATGTTAGTGGAACAAAGTGGGTATTTAGAAACAAGCTGAATGAACATGTGGAGAAGTTATAAGAAATAAGGCCAGACTGGTGTGAAAAGGTTATGCACAAGAAGGAATTGACTATGGTGAGATGTTTGCCCCAATTGTAATATTGTAAGGAGTTAGAACTTTGTTGGCTTATGCATCTTACAAAGGAATCAAATTATATCAAATTGACGTCAAATCAACATTTCTCAATGGAATACTGGAAGTAGAGGTATACATTGAACAAGCTAAATAATTTGTTGTTTCAAGAAATAATAATATGGTTTGCAAGATACATAAAGCATTGGTTGGATTGAAGCAAGCCCCTAGAGAATGGTATGAGAGATTGCACAATTAATTAGTCAAGATTGGATTTACAAGGACAAATGACAACAGTAATCTGTACTTAAAGTGTAAGAAAGGTAGATGGATATTATTATCTGAGATATTTATTGATGATATAATATTTGGAGGAAAAGATGTTTTATGCCAATTATTTGCAAAAGAGATGCAAACTGAATTTGAGATGTCTATGCTTGGAGAGATCAAATTATTTATTGGTTTGCAAGTATATCAAATGAAGAAAGGTATCTACCTTACACAATCTAAGTATATTAAGGAGATAATGAAATTTTTTGGCATGGAGGACTCCAGATCTATAAGTACACCTATGGCTATTAGACATAAACTATCAAAGACCGATGAGATAGCTGACGTGAATCAAACTCTGTATAGATCAATAATTGGAAAAATACAATGTGTTATCCATAGTAGACTAGATATTGCATTAGTAGTTGGGATTGTTGCAAGATTTTTTGCAAATCCTAAAGATAGTCACTTGATGGCAGTAAAAAGGATTCTGAGATATTTGAAGGGAATATAGGACAATGGATTATATTAAAAGAAGAATGAGAAGTTTGAACTAAAAGTTTACACATATGAGGATTGGGTAGGTAATGTTGATCACAAAGAGAGAACAAGTGGAGGTGCATTCTTTTTAGGAAAGAGATTAGTCTCTTGGACAAGAAAGAAATAGAGTTATATTTCTCAATCTACAATAGGGGCTGAATATGTGGCAGCAATGGTGAATTATTTAAACATAGTGTGGATTAAGCAATTATTGAAAGGTATGAAGGAAGAGATCATAGAACTAGTTATTATTTTTTATGATAACACTAGTGCTATGAATATTTCAAAAAAAATTGTGATGCATACAAAGACCAAGCATATTTCTATCAAGTATCATTACTTGAGAGAGTTGGTACAAGACAAAGAAGTAAGACTTGAATACATTAATACAAAGGAACAGTTGGCAGATATATTTACTAAGGATTTACCTAAGGATTCTCATGAGTATCTAAGAGGAAAATTAGGGATGATTCCGCAATCTGAGGCTTAAAAATATCATATGAAGTGGTTGCATAAAATTTATTACATAGAATATCTGCCAGATTGATGCAAAAGGTGGTTACACTTGAGGTGTTGCCTGAAGCTGTCAAGTGTTAAGAAAACGATGTTGATTAGTCATAAGAAAGATGACAGAGGGAGCATAAAATTTAGAAATTTGATACAAAGATATCTACCTAATGAAGATGTATATCTTTGGCATTGTTACAGAGAGGGAGATATACATAAGAAAAATTGATAAGGAAACAAAGAGAGATATACTATGAGGGAGATATTTAGAGAAGATATAGAGAGAGATAAGATACAAAGATAAATCTATCAAAGAGGGAGAAATATTTATATTGGAGAGAATCAAAATGAAGCTAAGGACATTAATGAAAATCTATTTAAAGATAGTTTCTATATTGTAAAGTGTCATATCAATTGTTTGATGAAGAAGATTTGAAAAGGAGAGATAAAAAGAAGACCTGGTGAAATGGTTGAAGTTATGTGAAACTACAATGGGTACTTGATGAGATCGCACCTTGAAAAGGTAATATATTGTTTATCTAAAGTCTAAGTGAAGTATGGATACTACAAGATTAGTCTTGACTAAGTAACATAGTAGAAGATCAAGAAACATAAGTTCAATAAGTTTGTGCTAAGTGATGTGAGTGTCGAACGAGTACAGTATATGCAAAGAAAATTTAGTGTTGATCAAGCATCAGTATTTTTTGATTGTTAGTATTTACCGAGTTATCTAGTGATTACCGAGTGACACAATACGATATTGATCAAGTGTCAGTATTATGACAGTTTGATAGAGATTTGAGATCCTAGTTGACATAGTTGATTTTCTTGGGATATCTAAAGTGCATTTAAGATAAGGATGATATTTATGGAGAATTAAATGAGTATTTAATACATGTCTAACCATTTTATGTATGGATTCAAGAAGGATTTTTAGGATGTATTCTACAATGTAGATGAAAATGAAATGTTGGAAGGATTCGTTGGATATGACCTAATCCTAATATCTATAGTGATGATTAAGGGGCAATAGATTGAGCTACCTAATCACAGAGGTATAAGATTAACCTAATTGTAGGTTATAAGTGTGAGGTATGAGGTTAATTCAGTTGATTGACAAAAACCTAAGCATAAAGAAGAAAAGGTTGAAGAGAGCAGTATAGGACTGCACAGTGGTGATTTCTTTAAGGATTTCTGAGAAGATTTGAATGAAAGAGATGTCAATGAAGACTAGTTAGTGAATAAGAATTTGAGCTATAATTGGATTTGTATTTGTAAAGTGAGTTTTATGTTTCAAATCAAAATTATTTGTTACTTTATAACCATTGTATCAGTTGCAAAATCCTTTTAAACAAGGTTGATCTAATAGTCATATTGTTAATTACTTTAATCAAGGTGACATTCTAACAGAATAGTCTAAGCCCTATAACAAGGCTCACTTCTAACAAAGTGATTAAACCCTTTAATAGGGTCACATTTAATAGTGTGTATGTGTATTGTAACCTTTAACCGGGTTGGATTTTCATCTCCCTTCAGAAGAGTAAAAAATTGGTAGCATGTTACTGGCAGTTTTTCCCATATTGGGTTTCCACATTAAATCTCGGTGTCATACTTGTGTGAATGTTAGTTTTTGTGTTGTATTTTTAATAGATTTATATTATTGAAGTTGGTTACATTAGGACAGTAAACTGCAAGTTTATATTAATGATTATATGCTATAGAGACTGAGTGGATTACTAAGTGGATTGAGTTGGTTGAAGTATTTGAAAGTTCAATTGGTACATCTGGACCTTGGATAACTAATTCACAACCCCTCTCAGTTATTTTAAATCACTCTAACAAATCCTTCACAACATTCAAACATAAGGAATTTTAAGATGTATTTATGTAGTATAAAAAATGGATCACCTAAATATCTAGTTTTCCTCAATTCATAGCACACATTAGAATACAAAGCCACCTCAAGAAAAAAAAGATCAACACCACCTAGTAAGAGGAATGATAATGCAAGATTTTTTCTCTCGGGGTTTCTATTCCCTTGCTCCTTAGAATTAGGAAATAGATGCATAAGACTAAGATAAAAATAACTAAACGAGACAAGAAATAATCTAATTAGACTAAAATAAATATGTAGAAATTG
The DNA here is from genome assembly GCA_018584345.1 of Thuja plicata. NCBI lineage: Eukaryota > Viridiplantae > Streptophyta > Pinopsida > Cupressales > Cupressaceae > Thuja > Thuja plicata. The sequence continues at coordinate 1,337,298 of MU223881.1, read as the reverse complement.
TAACACCCCAAAATTGGCATCTTGCAAGCCTAACCAATTTTGTTGCATTTGTCATTCTTCTAAATCATCAAAGTCCTATTGTACTAGGCAATTCTGAGTTTTCACTGACTCTACTAGACCTGAGTGTCAAATGAAAAAAATCCTAAATCTGTATTAATCATACATCATATTTAATTCCTAAATATCTATTTAGCTAAACAAACCTTATGATCAAATTAATTTAATTATAAAGTCCTAGCACTTTAATTAAATTAAATTCAC
>MU223881.1:1310087-1322842 GCA_018584345.1 Thuja plicata | reverse complement strand
CTCTAGACTATGTTGTCCATGGTCTGGCATCAAATAGCATCCCAGGAAGCATGCTAACACCACTGGTAATCTGTGGGTCCTACCATATCACCCAATTAGTTCCTCCCATGGGACAGCCCTGCCCATCACGAGATCATCTTGGAAGATCTCTCTCAAGGCTGTTGTGCCCACCTTGGGCCGTGTCTTGTACTCCACTCTCATCCCAACAAATGGTATCCTCAGAATCCTATAGATGTCCTCGGGAGTGACAGTCATCTCCCCCTGTGGTAGATAAAATGTGTTCATTTTTGAATGGAAACACTCAACTAAGGCACATAATAATTCGTGATTTACCCGGATCTCAGGTATATCACATAGCATACTCAAACCCAATGTCGCTATATGCGCTGTCTCAGCATCATCTAGCTGAGCTATCAATCTGCTGATCGCTGGATGATGCGATCTGAATGCTATATCTAGAAAGACAACTTGCAAGACATATGAACAATAAAGCACTATCAGTGCTCACCCATAATCAAAGCATAATGTAATAGTAAAGAATTCAACACACCCTACAAACATTAATGACGCTGACGCAATCACTTTTTGATGCAACGCAGGCCTTTTCACATACGACAGGACAATATTTTGCGCACAAAAAAATTCCTCTTTCCCATGACAAAGTGCTTTATATCGCATGACATTTCTCATTTCGCACGATGTTTTATTCAAGATCGCGTGAAGAAACGCCTTTCATAGGCAGTTTTTGCGCAAAATTGGGTCCACCCGCGCGTGAAACTTTGTTTCGAGCAGCGCAAAAACATAGTTTCTTCGTGCGAGATCTCCCTACGGGGCGCGCAAAGAAACTACTTCTTCGCGTGACAACCCATGACCCACTACCAAAAAAGATGGAAAAACATGCTAAAAATCAACCTAAATGCTTGAAATTTGAATTACAGAGAGGTTTATCGACTACTTACAGGTGGTCCGTACGTTGCGGGCCAGCTGTGCCTCCTAGATCGCTCAAATCGATGGCTGCTGTAGGGGACCACCATTTTTGTCTTCTACTTAGAGCTCTTTTCTCACAAAGTCAAAGGGTTGAAATGATTTGAAAATGACCCTTTTGTCCTTATATAGGGTTTGACCTAATTTTTCAAAGTACTCCGTTTTGCGCAAAAATTGCACCACTACCTAATTTGACCGTCCTAAATCCATTTTCATGATTAAAATCAAAATCTAACACTCCTATATAGCTCAAAATCGCATTTTAAAATTTTTGGGACCGACGCGATCAGACACTTATGCAGTCACCCTTCTTTCAATTTCCCTCCCAAGGGGGCAGGATGATTACATCATTTAATCTATTCCAATCAATCTAATCAAATCCTCACCACTTGGGGCATTTCAGTTTTTTGTACCTCATGGTCAAAACTGAGTGTTCCATGTCTTTCAATCACTTGGGGCATTTCAGTTTTTCATACCTCACGGTCAAAACTGAGTGTTCCATGTCTTTCAATCACTTGGGGCATTTCATTTTTTCATACCTCATAGGCAAAACTGAGTGTTCCATGTCTTTCAATCACTTGGGGCATTTCATTTTTTCATACCTCACGGTCAAAACTGAGTGTTCCATGTCTTTCAATCACTTGGGGCATTTTAGTTTTTCATACCTCATGGTCAAAACTAGGTGTTCCATGCTTTTCAAATCACTTGGTCGCCATGTTTAGTTTTTTATACCTCACGGTCAAAACTAGGTGTTCCATGCTTTTCAAATCACTTGACGCCATGTTTAGTTTTTCGTACCTCATGATCAAAAATGGGTGTTTAAAATCATTTCTTTTGTACTTCAGGCATCAGACTATTCTTTGAATTAATGCATTGTTCGCACATCAATTCAAAGAGGGGCAAAATGTAACACCCCAAAATTGGCATCTTGCAACCCTAACCAATTTTGTTGCATTTTTCATTCTTCTAAATCATCAAAGTCCTATTGTACTAGGCAATTTTGAGTTTTCACTGACTCTACTAGACCTGAGTGTCAAATGCAGAAAATCCTAAATCTGTATTAATCATACATCATATTTAATTCTTAAATATCTATTTAGCTAAACAAACCTTATGATCAAATTAATTTAATTATAAAGTCCTAGCACTTTAATTAAATTAAATTCACCCTCTTTAGCTGAGACACATAAAAAGGAATTAAATAATATTTAATTATTAAACAAATATCCTCATTTTCAATCATTGAATTTAATTATTCAGATAATTGAGAAAAAGCAATTTTGAGGTCATATTTAATTAATTAATTAGATATTCTCTCAAAAATTTTATCTTTATTCAAAAATGGAAACTTTGAATTAATTGTGCTTTAAAGAGAAATAAAACAATTGAATTCAAATAAAACAATATTAAATCAAAGAGATAGAACAGTTAAAGAAGGAAGAAAATAATTTATTGAATTCTTTTCAATAAAGCTTTCTATTTTTAACTGGCTTTTCTAAGTTGTTTTATTTCAAAACAGGAAAGTTTCTATTCTGATCATCTCAGAGTCTATAAAAGAACTCTCATTCTTCATTCAAACCCCCTGAAAATCTTTACTCACTTTTGCATTGTTAGAATACTGAATTGTTGTCTCATTTTCTTAATATCATATAGAATAATTTCATTTTGCAAATAAGATAGTTTCAATTTCTAGACTAAATTGCATTGAAATCATGTCTTAGCTTAAATCTCTCATATTTCATTTCTTAGCATAATCTTGCATTGCATTGCACTTATCATGATAAATCCTTCATTCTTAGATTGGTCCATGGTTGTGAGACTCTCGTCCTGAGAGAAGAATTCAAAAACCCCATCTAGATAGAAGGCAACAGGTCGAATCATGCAGACAGATAAGATGAATAATCTCATATTCAATCTTGTTTGTACCTGGTGAAGAAGGACTATGTTGAAGTGTGTGGTTGATTAACAAGGCCAAAATTAACACATACAGAAATAGATTAGGATAGATTTGAGTGCACCTAGGATTGAAATAGGATAAATGAAGACTGAGATCTAAATTCTACATTGTCGAAATCCCAAAAATAGTTGTATCTGATAATCTATGATGTTGAGACCTGTATTTGATTGTAGACCAAATTTCACTAATTTCACTTGCAAATCTGATATGTATATGTGTAGGTGGCTATATAGGGGTTTTCCTTGGTCAACCCCCCATTTTTGTAATTCCCACCTCCACAAATAACCAATATAACTGAGATAATGTGTGTTGTACTCATGAATCTAGAGGATGTCTAAATTTTTATGAGCTTAAGTACATAAATGCAATGTAAAAGTCTACCCTAATGTGATAGAGTAAACCCTATATCAAAATGTAATAAATGTGTTACTGAGAGCATGTAAAATGTATAGATTTGAAGCACAAGTATGCATATTTGAAGATAATAAGAAACCACACCAAAATCCAAAGAGGAAGAGTATAAGCCAATCATTAGTCTATGATCTCCTAGTAATCATCATAATCCTTTTGTAGCTCCATTATGATGTTTAAAATAGTTTGAATCCTTGAATTCATGATAGAAGATTGATGTAGCCTTGATTAGAAAATCCTCACTTCATGAGATGCTTTTAAAATGGGGATCCAACCTTGCAATCTCTTTCATCTTACAGAAATGAAGTGTGCGGATTTCTTTGATACATAATTGGGAGATAGAATCGAGAGAGCTGAATGTAAATCTTAATCCTATGTTAAATCACTAAGATGGAGACCCAATTTAAATTTTGGCTCAAAACAAGGGGTATTGAATTGATCAATCATTCTGTACACCCAGGTATAGAATAAATCATTTATTTCATACAACCTATTTTAGTCCCTAATCTGAACTGTGGGACTTAGGAAATCAAAAAATGTGGGATAAGATCTGACAGTGAGTTTGGAGGTTGGGAAAAACATTGAGGCCGCAAATGGTAACATAGGGCCTAGGAGATAAATTAATTATTTTATTGGAAAATAAATAGAGTAGCATATATGGAAATTAGGGCTTAATTCTACTTTAATTAATATTAATGAGATAGAGGACCCATATTTAAATTTAGGTATTTATTAAGCACAATTATGAAGTCCTATTATGAAAACTATAATGAAAACACACTAAGGTAGGTGCTAAACAATCATGAAATCATATTCCACTTCGGTGCTTACAATTTATGATGAGATTTCTAGTCCCCACTTTAGTGGTAGAGGACACTACATGCATATGCAATATATAGCACAAGAATAATAAATGAAAAAGGAAATATCAAAGCCCCCAACATGCAATTATTGCAATAGAATATTAAGAACCACATTCTACTAAACCACTTTGTTAGTTGAAAACCATAAACCACTTAAGGTTTAGAATAAGAATGATGAAATATACATGTAGATATATGCTCCCCTATTTCAAATTTCTAATTAGGAATGTTAAATAGGGTATCATGTTTACCACAACAAAATGTGAACTTAAGCTCTTTGACAAATTCTATTAATAGGTTTCAAGATGAACTTGAAATGTCAATGTTACCACAATACTGTTTCCCACTTTTGGGCATGAAGGAAAATATGGCGTGATTTTTTTTTCATTTTCCACCCCTTTGGCCAAAGTACAATCTTCAATAAAAGGGGCTTTAGGCCTTCAGATGAAGAACCCTACATGGGTGTCTTTGGTTGATGATAGTCTTCAGTTGAAGATACCTACGTGGGCATCTTCGGCCGAAGACCCTGTTGGTTTCTTTTTATGTTGCAATAAAAAAAACAATAATCTCTTCTTCTTATGATTGTTTTATAGAGGAGCCACCTCCAAATATTTTTTCTGATGACATCATTTTTTCATTAGTACACATAGTTAAAAACATTGACAGAGATCACTGGTAGACTAAAGCATTACCACCAAACTACAAACATCACCGACAGATTACAAGCATTACTGACGAACAACAAGCATACCCGACAGAACATAGAGGTCATGAAAAATGCTGTATAAAAGTGACAAGCATCAGTGATGACCACAAGCATTACCAGTGACATAGTTTTTGAGAACTAACCCGATAGGAACAGAAAAGGAATACCCGATGATCAGTTCAAGAAAGGAACACCGACAATCAAGAAAACCGACCGTCAGAACCGATAGTCTGTTAAAGAACCCGCAAAAAGTGGATCTAATTTTTACACGATGGATAAAACAATGTAATTCTATTTATAGATTTTTTATTTGTTTTAAATCATAACTTGAGGGTCAATTAAGCTTTATGTAAATGTTTTAATGCATCCTAGCGGATCTAAAACATATCTAACTAAAGATCAAGGTCAAGTTGTAAACCTTGGATCTAGAGTTAACTTGTGATGCATGAATCAAGAATTGAGCCTAATTTAGTATCAAAAGATGCTCAAACTCAATTGTGAGTAATGAATTCATTATTCTTGATAGCCGCAAAGAGCATCTAAGGAGCAAAAGGAAGAATTCATGCAAAGTTCAGAAACAAAACACATCAATTGTCAAGAACACACAGAGGCTACCAACCAGCAGATAAAGGTAATATTCAATCATGGAAGGATGATTACTAATATGTATGAAGATTAATAGGATCTGTTATCAGCAATTAAAGATTGCATTCATCATCATATCAAAGACTTATATAGTTACATTCTAACAAGTGCATCACATCTAAAATCCTTTTGTAGAAGGTGGACTTAACATTTCTTTACAAATCTCTTAACAGAGTGCACACTTAACAGTGTTTCTAAAACTTCAAATGAAGTAGATCTTAATAGGTCTCCATTGTAATACTCCTAACAGGGTAGGTCATTAGAAGTGACCAATTGTAAGCCTCAACCGGCCCCTTCTTATCTGTAGATAGTGAATTCTTGTGGGTAAAAATCCCCACCACAGTTTTTACTTCCTAACAGGAGTTTTCTGTGATATCATATCTTGTGTCATGTGTTATCTATTTTCATGAATGTTTTTGTTATGGTTACATACTAAATAATTTATGATATGATTGCATATGCATAAAGAAAGATGAACAGTTAGATAAGACAATTTACAAACTGATGATTAAGGGTTAATGGGCCAACCAAGAAAATTTTTAGAGGTACTAATTCACTCCTCCCCTCTTAGTACATCATCTCAATATAATTCCAACAATTGGTATGAAAGCTAAGTCTCTCTTGAAAAGCTTAAATACTTGAGAGAAAAGATCAGAGCAATGGACAAGTTCAGACTGGACATGGCTATTGAGAATGAGCAGTTACAGATGCAAATAGACTATGAACAATATAAGGAGGCGAGAATAAAACTGAGAAAATTTCTTGATGAAAGAAATATTATGGCAACTAGGCTGAATGAGAAAGACTACAAAGAATTGGAAATAATAGATTACTTTGAAACAGTGGAATCATCAATAAACAAAGCTTTAGATGCATCAGTTGAAGAAATTACAAATATGCAAGAGGTCAATCTACATCTGACATATCAAATCAAGATGTTGCAAATTGGTCAAGAGACTCAAATGGTGAAAATGATTGATGTCATAAATGATGCAAGAAAATCTAAAAATGAAAGAACACTAGCCATTGATGATAGGAGGAAAATTATAGAGAAACAACAAGAGAAAGAATTAGAGATTCAAAGACTCACTGAGCATCACCATGAGGTTACAAATGAGATAATTATTATGAGTCAAGAAGCAAACAGATTAAATAGAGAACTCATTGAAAGAATACAGATCATAGGTGAGCTAAGAGAAGAGAATGAAAAATTGAAGCATGAAATCAAAGTCCACAATCAACACAACGAATTAATCAAAAATGTTGAGGGTAGAAACAAAAGGATGGATGATTTTCTTGATGGAAAAAGGAGAGTCAAAAACTGCATAGGATTAGGGTATAATGAGAATGGTGAATCTTCTAATCAACCAAATCAGAGGAATGCTTTCACAACCCCAAGATCCAAGAAGTTATCATGCAATCACTGTGGAAAACTAGGCCACACCTTAAACATCTATAGAAGCAAAATGAAAGGTATTTCTCAAGCACAATCTACTTTTATTGGTAATTGTTACAAATGTCAAAAGAAAGGACACAAAGCACATGAGTGCAGATCTAAAGTGATAATCCAAAGAGAAAAACCTATATGGACAAATACTGTCCTACATGCAAGATGAATGGGAATACACATAAGGAATGATTGAAAAAGAACAACAAGGCATGGACACCAAAGGAAACTGATAAAAGCTACAAACCAACAAGAGTAGGTAACTCATATGTTTGGGACTATAACACATGAGTAAATTGTACAACATGTGGAAGGTATGGTCATATTATTGCCAACTATATGAGAAAGTGGATGAGAAGGTCAAGAGATTGGACCAATCTAGGTATGACATGTTTACATTGTCATAAGGTTGGACATGTGATAAAAGATTGCAAAGACTGACTAAAAGACACAAATACACATCCCAATGGAAATACCATTGATGAAATCAAAAGAATGAGAAACAAGATGTGGGTAAAAGCCACAAACACTGAAGGTGCTGGAACAAGCAATGTGAATGGTTCCACCTCATCCAATAGATCTAGTGACATCACTACATCTAACTAGATTGCACAAGTAAGTATGGAACTACATTATGAAAAGTTACATTATACATCGGTTCCATCATATATAGTTCATATTGTAATACTAGCATGAGTAAAGATGCAATATATTGTTATTTTCTAAACTATTGAAAAGCAACCATTGGTTATTGGGCATAATCTGCATTGGTGAACACACACAGGAAAGTTAGCATTACTTATCAGAATGTATCAATTGTTACACAAGATAAGTGTAAACCGATGGATATCGGTGAACGTTGAATCAACAAAAGCTGTCTTCACAACCTCACCAATGAGCATCAGTGAAGTCTCCAAAACCGCTAGCTACCCCAATGCTTGGCACAAACACCGGAGATGTTATGAATGTCTTTACCGACAAAATCAATCTTCATAAACTGACGAGTTGGTAAGTATTAATGACAACTTAGGGTATAAAGAGGTTATAAAAGCCCGATGGGTAAACTCATTTTTGCACCTGCAATTTTTGAGCAGAGCAGAGCAGACCAGAGTGATTTGAGAGTAGATTGGAAAGAAACCCAACAAAAGTCAACCATGAAGCATTCACATTCACAGGAAATTATAGAGAATCTGTAAGTAATCATACTCACCGATCACACTGTTTTGATTTATGAAAAGCCCTAAATTGCAAACAAGATGGCATTGACTTCTAGGGTAGATAAAATTAAGGAGGATAAGAAGAAACCCTTCAAGCTTGTTAGTAGAGGTGCATGTGTTGAACCTAAATACAAGCTACACCCTGAAATACCTTCACAACCTGACGATTCTCGAGCATTCTCCCAAATCCCACCTAGGGTTTTACTGGTAGAGGAGGTAAGGTCCTATATTCACTGTAAGATCTTGGAGATAGGAGATCTAGACCTTGATAACACCTATAGTGCACTCTGTGATGATGCTAGAAAGCTGAAAGAAGAGCACAAACACTTGTAAGTAAAGGGACTCACAAATGAACTACATTTTCCTAGGGTTTTCAAGACAATGGATTAAAATCATTCTTAACAGAGTTCACAACAACACTTTATGGCTAAACAATCCAAAGGCTATAACTAAGGATATTATACACGTGGTTACTAGTTATCCTACAACTGATAAACCACAGGCTTACAAACATCCATCTCTAGTAGAATTTGAAAGACTAACTGGTGCAAAATCAGATAAAAGGGCACTAAAGATCAACACCATTATCGACGTAGAACTGAAGTTCGGAGCATGTGTTGTTGGATACAAAATTTTCCAAGCAATCCAAATGAACAGCATATCTAGCACTGCTATGAGCATAGCATACAAGATTATCAAATAGGGGAAGAAGATGGATCTTGCAAAGATCCTATTACATCAATTTGAGGAGAACATGTGCACAATAAGGTCTTCAGGGACAAACACATGTAAGTTTGGTTCCCTCATAATGTGTATATTCTTCTACTTTGAAGAATACTTTCCTTCCATAGGAAAAGTTGCATGGGACACAAGTAGACCTATTACCGTTCAGATGCGTGAATTCATAGAATCATTAGGAACAAATTTTTACAATGTAATACATGAATATTTCAAAACCATTAAGGAAATGCTACAAGAAAGAACTAGAATTCCTGAGAGTCTGATAGAGGAACACCGAGAAGAAATATGTTTCATGGTGGATACAGATTTCACTTACATACAAGCAGTAGTTCTAAGGAAATCATGGCTTACAAAATTGGAATATGAAATCAAAATAGGATTAGCAAATGAATGCATTCAGGCATTGTTAAATTAACCCATAGACAACAAGAAATTAAGATTTGGTACCTATGAAGAGGCCAAACTGAAAATTAAGATAAATCTTGTTGTCAAGAAGGCTGTAAGGAAAAGAAAAAGAAGAAGAAGGAGAAGGTGAAGAGGAACAAAAGGGTAAGGAGGAACTCACCAAGGAACAACTTTCCATCAGTGATACAGTAGAGCCAATTGAATTAGAGGAAGAGATATCTGATTCACCACCTCCTCCTCCACCAAAGAAATCTAGAACAAGAAGTCAAATAGCATAGGATGCAATTCCTTCTCCCATGGTAAAAGGGAAGGTGTATAAGAGGAAACCTGCACCTCAAAAGGAAAAACAACCAGCTAGGGAACCTACCAAGAGGAGGAAATATGTTTAGATTGATGAGGATTTAGAGGATTCAGCAATGGATGAACCTGACACTGTAAAACTAGCAAAGGAAATAGCAAAGGTTACATCACCCACTGAGGATATCGATGAAATATGTAAGAACATTTCTGAAGCTACATCTATTGCACATCCTAAGATTAGAAAATGTTTAAGATGGGATACTGAAGAATAGAATAAGATTGAAGATGCACTTATTGCTAAAATGTGTAGACATTATTATGTCCCATTACACTTCACTAACCGTGATGTTCCACAAGAGCTATTAGATAGAATTTCTTCTAGATTCACTTTTGCACTCCATGAGGAGAAGAGGATAAGAGAAAGAGTACTAGTTTCTCTTATGCCTCCTAAATCAACAAGAGAGGAAATCAATGAAGTCATGGAGAAATATGCAAAAATATTCTCACCCAAATTGAGAGCTTATAAATTTCTTAAAGAGAAACTTATAAAGCTAGAACAGGAAACTCATAAAATATGGAGTGAGATACTAAATCCTGATGAGAAGAGCAGTCATGAAAAGGAACCTATAACCAAAACTAATAACTCAACAGTTGAGTTAGACAATGAAGAGGTACAGATCATAGGCCAAAAAAAAATTGACATTATAGATGAAGATTGGCCAAAGGATGGTGAAAATGATCAAGTACCAGAAAGCCCCATCCACATAAACTTGGAGGATGAAGAAGTTACCAAAGAAGAACTGTCAATAAAAGGTAACTTAGATGTTGATATAAATGATGAATTGTGGTTAGAAAACATTGTCAATACCGCTACAGGACAAGACCCTGTAGTAGAAATTCAAAAAGATGAAGACATCAATGCTGCAAAGGGCAATACTGATGAACAAGACACAATTATTGACACTGCAACAGTCAATACGTCGACAAACATGCATATATTAATAGATGCTATTGATATTCATTCTAGTTAGAATAAATCATCTTAGAAAGATGATAATATACCAAATGATATGGGTACAGATGAAAACAAAGTTGCATCCAACACTCCCAAGGATACAGATACAAAAATGAAGAATGCAATCGATGATCAGGAAAATGTATCAAAAGATCAAAACAAAGAGGTAGATGACAAAACTAATTATACATTGAAAGAGGTTGAGGAAAAATAGAAAAGTGAAGAATTCAAGCAGGATAAAGGGACAAAAATCCAAGAAAACATATCTGTTGATACACCCAAGGCAAATGAGGAGACGTCTTCACTAAACCAGCTAGTGGACTCAGAATAGATACACAAGGATGCCTCATCCTCTCAACACTCACCCACCAAATCAACCCAATCTCACGCTTTACAGATGGTGGTACATCAATCCGCCACCCAGCCAAAGAAGAAGAAAAAGAAAACAGTAAAGAAAGACATTTTGGCTGTCACACTGGATGAAATAACTGAAGTTCAAAACTGGGATATTACCACTTTGGATAGTGACAAACTTCAAGATTTTGGAGTGCTATGTCAGAGAAAGGCCATTCAGAAGAAAATGATACAAGCACATAGAGAAAAAATGACACTTGACAAGGCAAGAGATATACTCCAACAACTTGTTCCTGAAGTCAAACTTGAAGCAACTACTACAGTTAAGGAACAAATTATTGTTCTTATTGATGCCATCATAGAGCAAGGGATAGATGCAGAACAAGCAATGGAAGAACAAGCAGAAAAGAAATATCAATTCAATTTAATTTAATTGATAAAATTGGCCAAGAAGTGGCATTGAACAAGGTAAAGCTCTCTAAACTCACTGATTAATTAGAGCCAATGATTGCTAAAGCAATCACCTTAGTTCAAAAGATGTGCACACTTGAGAAATTTGTAAAGGAAAATAGTGACAAACTAGCAGAGATAGATCATAATGTCACAACAAGTGCACAAAGCCTAACCTCACATGCCGATAGCATAAAGGCACATCATGACATAGTCATAGAGGCAAACAGGCTAAGGCAAGAAATATGGGATGCTGAAACCCAACTCAGAGGTGAGATTACAGAACTACAAGCACACATTCTGCCTAATCTTACTATTTTACAGCAACATATTTCTGATGCTAGAAATCTTATAGCAGCCCCCGAGATGTCTATAGTAGAAAGCATCTACGATATACATGTAAGGATTTCACTGGAGCACATGGCTCTAGAAATGCTAAAGGAGAAATGGGAAAAGATGATGGAGGAGATCAAGTCCTCACAATCCCAGCTTTTTGAAATGCTATAAGTACCTTTTCCTTTAGAATCAAAAAAGGAGGAAAGGCAATGTATATAGTTATGTACATTATATATATCAAAAAAGGGGAAAATCAAAATACATAAAGATATGTATATATACTTACACATATTGGCATATACATAGGGGGAGTCATTCAAATGACTAAGGAAGAAGTATACACATGTGTACATACTAATACACTCAATGTGTTGCACATATCATGTTTTTGATATACTAATGTCAAAGGGGGAGGTTGATGACATTATTTTTCCATTAGTACACTTAGTGAAAAACATTGACAAAGATCACCGGTAGACTAAAGCATTACCACCAGACTACAAGCATCACCGGTAGATTACAAGCATTATCGGCAAACAACAAGCATACCCAACAGAACATAAAGGTCATGACAAATGCTAAGTATAAAAGTGACAAGCATCACTGACGGCCACAAACATTATCGGTGACATAGATTTTGAGAACTAACTCGACAGGAATAGAAAAGGCATACTTGATGATCAGTTCAAGAAAGGAACACCAACGATCAAGAAAACTAACAATCAGTTAAAGAACCCGTAAAAAGTGGATCTAATTTTTACACGATGGATAAAACAATGTAATTCTATTTATAGAGTTTTTTATTTGTTTTAAATCATAACTTTAGGGTCAAGCAAGCTTTATGTAAATGTTTTAATGCATCCTAACGGATCTAAAACATATCTAACTAAAGATCAAGGTCAAGTTGTAAACCTTGGATCTAGA
>MU223881.1:1291360-1309652 GCA_018584345.1 Thuja plicata | reverse complement strand
TGTAATACTCCTAACAGGGTAGGTCATCAGAAGTGACCAATTGTAAGCCTTAACCAGCCCCTTCTTATCTGCAGATAGTGAAGTCTTGTGGGTAACAATCCCCACCACAATTTTTACTTCCTAATAGGAGTTTTCTGTGATATCATATCTTGTGTCATGTGTTATCTATTTTCATGAATGTTTCTGTTATGGTTACATACTAAAGAATTTATGATATGATTGCATATTCATAAAGAAAGATGAACAGTTAGATAAGAAAATTTGCAAACTAATGATTAAGGGTTAATGGGCTAACCAAGAAATTTTTTAGAGGTATTGATTCACCCCTCCCCTCTCAGTATATCATCTCAATATAATTCCAACATGTTCATGCATGAAAAGGACCAACTAACAAGCACTCTCGTAATACTTCTACTATTTAGGTCCTGCTACACCAAGTGCGGAATACCCTATAATACCTTCTAATATATCTAATATGGTAATATCAAGAAATAATCTCATGATGACTCAACATGATTGGGAGATACTAGATAATTGCATAATTACCCATTAAACATAAACCATGAAATAGAGCATGAGATAGGAAATCACAACAAACTTTTACAAATGTATACTTAATGGATTTAAATGTTTTTTTATAGGTAAACACAACCAATATGCAACTAGATATGCAATAATATAGAACTTGTTAGCTTTAGATCAGTGCTTTATCCACTGGGCTATATTCTAACTTAGATACAATGTACTGAAATCAATATTCACCAAAGATTTTAGATCATAACACAATTACCCCAAACCCATACTAATAATAGAATCCTACCATGTGTCAAATGAAATCTATGCATTAATCAGAGCCTAATTTTATCTGATCCTAGATCAAAACTCTCAAAAAATTACATAAACATAGAGAAAAATATGCTAATGAATTAGAAGATTCATAACTCACAAGACACATAACACAGGAGAGATTGGAATTAAATTAAGAAAATCTTATTCTAGTATACAAAAGTACTCAGAGATAACCTCTTCAATAACCTGCAAAGATCTCTCTGCTTTATTTCTGATTTCTTACAACTATCTAGTACAAAATATAATATATTTCCCCTCTTGACAGAAAACTTTACAAATTGTTTACAATCCAAATTTTCCAGCCCTCTCCAATGATCTTGGGAATCCTTTTATAGAATAGGATTGAAAAAATCTATGGAAAATTTGGAATAAGGAAAAAAAAAATGACTGATTAAAAATAAAAAATAGCTAATGAAGTGATAACCACTTTTTTACATTAGATATTTAACATATTTTGTCTCCTGACTGCTTGGTACTTGTAACTACTTCAAAATTGTTTAGAAGTAGCCACCTGGAGTCTATTGTCTTTGATATTGGTGATGTTAGATCTTCATCCTTTCATGTTTCATCCAATCTGTTAAGCCTCATTGTCCACTTGCATATTGACACCTTCTCCTGGATCAAATATAGTGTACTTGTCCTTCCAAGAGGTAACCACCTCATCACTCAGCTAAATGAAGATAATGAATTCATCTTTTCTACTATTAATCTCACTCCAATTGATACTTTCCTTCTCAATCTCTTCTTACCAGAATTCAAAAATGCTCTGGCCTTACTGACTCTCTCCACAGTTTGAGCGAATAATAATGCTCTTTCCAAAGTAAGAATTCTATTGGTTCTTACTGCCAACACCTTATTTATTTGTCTATGCCATAATGTTTCATTTTTAATATCACTACTCTTCTTAAAATGATTTGGAAACATCTCATATTGGTCCTTTGAATATTCTTTTCTCAAATCTATTATCCTCCTGATGACGATGCTCCTTCTTATGTCCATGTCCATTAGTAATTTGACAAATTTATAAGTACCGGTCAAGACAATGTCAACATTGTTTTCTTCTTTGCATGTGGTATGAAATAATTTCAATTCTCCTCTTTTTCCTTTCCATCTATACACCATTTGATCCTAGTTGTCCTTATCTGCATTGTATTCATTCAATATGCTGAAAATTTTTCTTCCCTTGTGAATAAATGGTAGTTGGAACTAATTCATGAGTACAATGCATGAGGGTGTTATGTATCTTGTCAGCATAATTCTATTTTACCCATGCCTTTGCTTCTTTAAATGTTGCATACTATTCAACCCACTCCTTCTTTGATTTTTCTAGCTCATTTCTTTCTACAATTAATCTTGCTTTCTCTTGGTCCAACTCCTTTTGTGTGGTAGGATTTGATGGTGCAGGGGATGGAGGGTAAGTTATGATTGGGCTTGATGATGATGGATGGTGAGGATCTTGTGTAATCATCCTGTGAGGAACAAATTGAACTATTTTCTTTCCTTTAAGGAAGGAAAATTTATTGTCCTTTTCAATGGACTTGATCCTGTCATCATTATATACCTTCATGACTACCTCATATTTTTCCCTTAGGCTCTTGAGTTCATCTTCTTATTTTTCAGCTACCTTTAATATTAATTTTGATGTTTCCAGAGTGAGGTTGGTTTCTTCTACCCCTGAGATATCTGATACTCTACTCACTATGAGGCTACCTGCATGCTCAACCTAATCACCCTGACCAGATAATTTATGGTTTTTCCTTTTCATATGCCACATAACAAGGGATGCATGATCTTCACTTAATTTTACTCCCTTAGATGCTTTTCTTGCCTCTATCTTAGTAGTATGGAAAAAAAAATTCTCCTTTCTCATAACATCAAAAACAATAGCATATGCAAGATCCCACTCTGGAAGTATCAGTACTACTTCCTTCTTGACTAGTGCCCTTCCTTCCTGAGGAGTTATCTTTTCAAATTTAGATATAATTTCTTATTTTATTTCATTTTCAATCTCTTCTTCACTCCTTGTAGGTTGTTCCTTATGTTTTTGTTGGCACTTCTCCTTGAGTTCATTCATGTGGGTTCTCCATAAAAATTGTAAGAATGCCCTAGCCTTGACAAAATTATCATCAGAGAGAAACTCATCACTGGCTTGTTGTGTCAAGGGGTCTAATTCCATACCAGCATATTCTATAATAGTTAGATCCAATGAAGATTTCTTTGAAACTTTAGGCATCCCTTATTATAATTCTTGGGCTATGATAAAAATTTGTCCAACATCTCCCATTTGTAACAATTGTTCTGCTATAGCTTGTTCATCAATAAAGAGTGGAGATTGGGAAGGAGAGTATACATTTTCCTGTTGTTGTTTATGTTCTCCTTCTATCATTTTCCTCCTTAGGGATGGCAATGATTTAGTGTTTGGTTCTAATGGCCTTTTCCCCTTTGGATCCATGGTCTTCATAGCTTATGGAAAGACTTTACTATACCCTCTTCTTTTGGTATACAATATATTTCCTTGGGGGGACATTTCTTATAGGACCTATCATGTTCATCATTGCTTTGGCTCTTTATTTTTTTGATTGCAAGATGTTAGAGCTTTTCTGATTTAATGCCTACATGATGTCTTCAAACATCTCCATTAAAGATTCCATCCTTTTAGCCCAAAGCTGAAAATCCTTTAATGGGTCATACAACTTATCAAAGTGTTGCACAAAATCTAGGCTCTTCTTGTATGCTAGCCATTTTTACTTCTTTATCTCATGGTATATCAGATCAAATTCATTTTTGATTACATCTTTAGGATAGTTGAATTAATGGTTTAGTACTAGGCATCTTTTTTTCTCCCTGAACAAATCTTTAATAAAAGCCTCCGGATCAACACATCTTGACACTACAGTATTCAAATGATAAGGGGCCATATATGTATCTAGGTGTTTCTACCCTCCCTTTTTAATAATGAATTGATGGGAAGATATGATTGTGGGAAAGATGGTTCCTCTCCCTTTTCTAGTCAATGCTTCCCCCTGCAGACCTCCAATTTTCCTTATTATTTCTGCCACACCTATCTTAACATGCACTCGGTAAGGTAGTATATTAGGGACTCCCCTAAAGCCATAAATTTTGAATACTATTGATACTAGGTAAAGAATAATATCTCCCCAATTATGCACTATTTTTAGTTCTTGGCTATATTCCTTAGGCCTCAATAGTTGAAAAAGTGTCAAAGACATTCTGGGATCATCAGTCAGCAATAATGCCCTAATTTTGGCAAAAAAACATCTATCAAAATTAATGTAACTTTCTTCTTTGTTATCCCATGACATGTCTGCATTCCACAACTATACTGGCATATCCTCATCATCTCTGACTTTTGTCAATTCCTTCAACTTTTCAAAGTAATTTGCCCATTTGATAAAAACATGCATCAGTAGGGAGTACCATGTAAAAGTCCTATTCGCCCTTTTGTCCTAGATGCATATCAAAACTTCATGTATTAAGTTTCCAATATATGGAGCAAAATAAAAAATTATGGCCAAATGAGGATGCAAAATATGTACCATCATGAACATATAATGGATGGGCATTTCCTTCTCTTCATCATCACCATAGATTTGACATAGATCCCTATATACTCCTCTTGCCTTTGGGGTAAAGTAATCCAATTTGAAAGGTTCTTGGGTATTTGGCCCTACTATGATCAAATCCCCAATTTTGTTAAAATATTCCTTTAAGGGTCCATTTCTCAAATAATCCCTTTGGGGCTTGACACACTTCTATAAATTCTTTGAAATCAATTTTGTCCATAGGGGTTTCCTCATAACTCAACTTAAAGACTTCCTTGATTTCCTCTATAGTTATACTGACCATAATATGTCCATCCTTATCTCTAACCACCCTAGATATTTTTTCATGTTTGTCAATTATTTACATAAGCATATCTATATCCATGAAAATTCCAGGCACCACTAACTTGCCGACATCAAACAGCCACACATTACTATTTGGACCAAAGGAATTTCTCTGGCCAAAAACTACTTTGAACAAAGCCAAACTAGTCATTCCTATATTTACATCCCTAGTCCACTATCCCAAATCATACAGACCTTCACCAATTTTTAAACATGGACTCTTAGGGACTAGTTCTTTGATTTTTGTTGAATTATTTGTTGACCTAGTTGATTGCTGCAATAGGTCATCACATACATTTTTGTCTTTTTAATTTATCTTGCCCTTAAATTATCTCCTAGGAGGCATCTTAAATTTAGGATCTTTATAAATCTAATGGTTCAACAAATTTTGATAACATAATCCAGTGACTGCAAGCCCTAATATTTCTTCATACTTTAAAATTCATAAAAAATTGCATAAGAAGTTTATCCATTCTACAAACAGCTTTGGGAGTTAGAACATGATCACTGCAGCTTTGTTTGGGTCCACAAAATTGACAATTATGATGAGTAAGAATTGAATGATCGATCACATAGCACTCCCATCAATCCTGAGCATTAAATTTTAACTGTGAAAAGCACATGTTCGCCATTACTTCGTCTAAGTTCAAAATCTCACGGCTAATGGTTCAGAACTGCTAAATTAGCTCCTTTGAAACACAACCATCGATCCTGAAAACTTTTCTTCACATCAGATGACTCACAAAAAGTATTTTACAATGTTCATCTCCTCAGACACATGTCATCACGATGCAATCCATTAAAGCTTATCCTTCGGGCACTTTCAATTTGAGGCTTTGTGCCCACTATTAGATCTTTCTGAATATGCTAGCACTTTATCTCACTTAACGCTGATAGAGGGTCCCAGCACTTAAGACACACATCATCACAATTCATTCCCTTAATAGTTATAGATCGATCACTTTACTCTCCAATATTTACGCCATCCATCTGATCTTTTATGATCTTTACTATCTTTAATCAACTTTATGACCTGTGGTTTTGATCTGCAGGGACACGTGGCAACACCTCACAATGCCTTAATGGATAAAGTCACATCACCTTTTATTGGAGGCTTTGCACCCACCTTCGAATCTTCCTTAACTTGTCGTATCTTTACCAAACCAAATTTCCATTAACCATGGTCTTCAACTTGCTTGGATGGACACGCGTCATCACGATGCAATCCCTTAAAGCTTACCCTCTCATCATCTTTTCATCAAGGATTAATGCTAGCTGTCATATATTTCTGGAGATGTCATATATTTAGTGAATATTTAATTACCCTGCTGGACCCACTGGACACAAGGTATCACCATGATGCTTTCCCTTAAAGGCTATTTTATCCATATATTTATCATAAGGCTTTGCACAGGCCATCAGATCAAATCTGACATATTCTCTATTTAACCTCATCTCTTCAATCATTCTTGTGCCCACTGAGGAAACACTTCACCATAGCGCAATCCCTTGAAGTGAATTCACCCGCATCTTTGATATGAAGGTAATGCATGAGCCGTTAGATTTAAAAAGCATCTATAGATATCCTTTGATCTGTATCTCCACTGTAGCCAGTCCTACCAAATACAAATGTCATCATGGCACATTTCCTTGATGATTAGATCTTAGTCATCTTCTCATCACAGGAATACACAAACCGTCAGATTAAAACATACTTGCCCGAGACTTGACACAAAACATTAAAAGAATTTACGAGCCCTCAGACTTAGGAAATATTAAAGTGGTTAGAGATTTCTGAACTATTGAAAATGGCCCCATTTAAAAGACCACATAGTCTACACATGACTTAAGTGGTCAAAAAGGGTAACGCATAATTAGAATCCACTTTGACACCTAGGGTTTACAGACCAAATCTACACCTTGAGACATGAAAGCAAGTTTTTTTGAAGTATTCAGATAAGATCCTCTTACAAAAATAGATGAAGGACTCATTGTTTTGAAAAAAAATTTACCAGACCTAATAGACCCCTTTGGCCAGATTTAAAATAAATTTTTGGTGATAAGAGTCATTTTTACAAAATAGTTTTACAGTGCTCCTCAACCCAGGGTATTAGATCGAACCCAGTCAAGGCCTAGATTGACATCAACATTTTGTGAGTGCATTCAACCTCTTCTGAACATTGTTGATACCTGGTGCATATTATTATTCCTTTATTTATTTATTATTATAAATTATATTTTTTTCAATTATCTTGCATTTTCAGTAGATTTTAATTGAAAAAAAATAGATTTCTGTTAGATAAGGTTAGCAAAATGTAGTTAGAAAATATTATAAAACCATTGTTAAAAATCTATTTAGAAAATGTTAGAAAATGTTTTTTTTCTAAATTATTTTTAATAGTAATTTATATTAATAGTTTTCATTTCCAGTAATTTATAATTTTTTATAATTATACTTTACAAATTGTTTAAATCTCTCTCTCTCTCTCTCTCTCTCTCTCTCTCTCTCTCTCTCTCTCTCTCTCTCTCTCTCTCTCTCTCTCTCTCTCTCTCTCTCTCTCTCTCTCTCTCTCTCTCTCTCTCTCTCTCTCTAACCCCTAAGGACCCCTTCATACATCCTAAGACCTCATAACATGTTATAGGATGTCTTAATACATGTCTTAGGACATCTTTTAGCCCTGTAACAAACCAGGAACCCTTTAATACATACTACTACATCCATGGACCCATTTTGAATCAAATGTTACATATATATTTAAATGATATACATATGTATAGTTAGATATTTAAATGTTTAAATTTCTTTCTAATACATGTTTAAATGTTATGTATATGTTTTCAATTTTTTGTATAGATGTTGTACATGTATAGTTAGATGAACTAAAATGTTAACCTACAGCCCCTTAGTACATCTTAGGAACTTTTAAGATACACAGGGCCTCTTAAGACACCTAGGACCCCTTAGTACATCTTGGGATATTTTAAGACACCTAGTGGTGTAGGGCACCTCATGAAGTTCCTATCTTTATGCTTAAGTTTTTGTAATAAGGTGAATCCTTTGGATCACCCTAGTGTGTGCATGTGTGGGTCTATTGTGTAAGGTGAAGGACCCTAAGGTAGGTTATAAACCTATGGGTTCCTAAAACCATGTTAGACCATGTTAGTCCCTTTTGGTGATTTTGTGTTCAGTTAGAAGTTTATATTTTGAGACCTTAAGATAGGATCTTGGCATGTTTTATACATCTCCCACACCCTTGGAGGTTGGTAATGTTTTCATTTTACTCAAAATAGCAACTTTGTCAAATATTCCCAAAAAGTTGTCTTTTTGCAAAATGTTGCATGAGCAACTTTTGCAAAATGTTGCTCAAAGAATGACAAATCAAATGTAATCAGCCACACAAACTTCTTGGAGAATCTGTAACACCAAGATGATGGTATTAGATCTTCTTATTCCTTCTTGGAAGGTTAGAGTTTACTATGTACAAAGCTTGATGTTTAGAGAAGGAAATATAAGATTTTTCTGAGTCATTTGGATAGTGTACGACCTGGTACAGATTCATTTTGTAGATCCAGTTGTAGAACTTTGTGATTCTTTGAGTTACTTCAACATTATAGTTGGTTTGATTTTTTTTGTGAATTTTTGTAGGAGTTAGAGATGTTACTTGCTCACTATTTGAGAAACCAAAGTTTATGGGTCTGCCCCAAAGATGTGATCCTAACTTGGGATTTAACTAGTGGATTTTCTCGACCACTTGGGAAATACAAGTTAGGATCATTCTCTATATGATTCATAAATCTTAGAAGCTCAGTGTTAGTTCTATCATTTTTGAAACAAAGCCCTAGGCTAATTATCTCTATGTAATTAGCTTGGTTCTTTAGTACAGTCACATGCATGTGAACTATATGATTGGGAGAACAAAACCAATAGTGGTTATAGACCATTTTGGGGTAGAGGAAGCTATCTAAGCCCTTGTTTTTTTTTCTATGAACCCACCTTAGACCACTTTCTTAGTAATCCAAGCCTAACCTAGCTAATTTGGTCTATGAGCTTTGCAAGAGTTTAGTGGTGCAGGAGTGGAGTGAAAATCTAAGACTTTGGGAGGTTTCAAAAATCCATAAAGGGTATCGAGAAACCTAATAAGATTAGTTATATCCTCCTGTGTTTGAAATTTAAGCTCAAAAAACCCTCTGGATAGGGCTACAAGGAATTCTAGGACATTTAGTGTTTGACCATCCTTGGATCTATAAGACTGAATCCATTGGGGGATTCTCTACCCTTGGTGTCTAAAAAAAGTCTTCCATCACCTAGGTTTGTTGGCCAAAGCCTTTTGTGAATATTTCTACTATTTAGCTTGGTTAAGGGAAAGTATCCCTAAAGGAGATATTGTAGAGATTGGTATCTTAGCTTGGAGAGCTAATTTGTGATAAAAGGAGTGAGTTGGCCTCTTAGATAATTCAATACACACCCTAGGAAGACATATGTGGAGTTGGGGTGTTTGGATTATAATTTTGAAGTGGTAAAAAGGAGCTGGATCCCATCTAGGTCTTCTTGCAGTGCACTCTGCATCAGATGGTATCAGAGCCTGCTAAGACCTTGGAAGAATTGAAGAATGGGTGATAGAACAAAAGACTCTCAAGGAGAGGAAGTTACTACTAGAATAAGTAATGTGGAGTTGGCTAAAATTGTTAGAGAACAAGTAGCCAAGAAGAAGAAGAAGAAGAAGAGTTGAAGATAAATATAGAGAAGTGTGTATTCCTTCAAGAAGAACTTGTGTTCTTAGGTTTTTTGATCTCAAAGAATAGTCTCAAGATGGACCTTTCCAAAGTTGAAGTCATCCTCAACTTGCCAAATCCTACTACTCCTTCAAAGGTAAAGAGTTTCCATGGTTTATGTAGCTTTTATAGGAAATTCATCAAAAATTCTAGTGGCATATGTGCTCCCATTATGAACACCATTAAAGGTGAAAGAAAATGCATATTTTCATGGACTAATGAATCTAATGATTTTTGAATAAGTGAGAGGGGGGAGGGATAAATTGGTGGCCTTAAAAATATTCCAATAAATCAACTCAAAAACTTAGTACCACAATATTAAGCCTCTAGTTATCTTCATTCCTACAAGATGAATGCCTTAAAACAATCTTAACAAATAACTACTTCTTGGAGTTCACTGTTAAACCTTATTCTTCCTGTTTACCGATTAGCAGTCTTTCATTTACTGAAAAATAGTAAATTGCGTAGTGTTTACTGATCAATCTAGATTAGTTATGTGTAATTTAAAACACTAAAGTAATGACTCATAAACATAATGACCATAGTTTTTTTAACATGGGAACCCAAAATTTTCACTCTTCTGAAGTGAGCTCGGTGAAGAGACAACCCTTTTAAAGGTTACAAACACATTTTTAGGTGTGACCTTCTTAGAGGATTTAAAGAGAATAGTTTGTCACTTGATATTGGGCATCTCTATGCTACCTTCTATGACCAAACCCACTGTAGTTTGTCAAATGGTATCTGGCATCTCATGTTATCTTCATGATCAAAATTTTTGATACTCCTTGGGATGTATCTCAATATAGATAGGATTGTTATGTCTTGCTTGGTTAAACTCAAACAATAAAAGATCTATTCACACATACACCTTAGACTTGCTGATTTTCAGATATATTGTATCCTCATAATACCTTTCTGATCAACTTATCTTTTTAATACCTTTGCTCAATTTCTTTCTTCTCGGTGATGTTGTGTTTCTCTGTTGCTCGGTGTTTGCAGAAATCTTTAGATCTTCCCTCAGCTTGATTGATCAGTATTATATGAAGTTGTTCTTCATCAATTTCTCTTCAACATCCTTCTTCTCTATTCACTCCCCTAAATCATGATGAATTAGATTATCTCTTTATAGACATGATCTCACCATTTCTCACTTCTTGATTTTGTTGTTCTTGGGGTGATCCGCAATCTTAGCCAATCTTGATTTAAATATTTAATTTAGTTTTATCCTGTAAATTTGTCAATGACAACTGGATTAGACAACTTTAAATCTTTTACTTATCTCTGGCTTTAACTTGTCAATGAAAACAATGTTAAAATCTAGTTAACTCTATCTTTATCTCTTTCCAGCTAAGTATTTTGTCATTACTAAACTTCAGTTCTTTTTGGTGTTTAACTCTTTGATAGCTTCAGTCAACACTTCAATTCTCCTTGGGAATCTCCATCAGGGTTTTCTATCTGTCAGGTTTGTCTATCCTTCAGGCATCACTATTAAGTTATGCTCATCAGTAATTCTTTTGATTCTTCTCATCAGTATTCTTGTCAGGTTTCTTTCTCGAGCATCACTGTGACTTTACTTTCAATTTTCTCTTTCCGTTTGGTTCCACTAACCATCATTGTTTGTAGTCACATAGTGAATGACAATCTATTATGCATTACTAAAAGCATAATATTTATCTCTCTGATTCTTTGAAGTCTTTGAAACTTTGTGTATAACCGATCAGATTATATCAAGTTGACATCAATGACAATAAAATCTCTTAACTTATTTAATGTCTTGCATTATCTTTCTACATTTTAGTGATCAACTTAACATCTTCAAACATTCAATCACTTATATATCATCAATCTCTCCCTTTGGAATTGATGGCAACACACTACATTATCACACTATATTATTACTAATACAATATGAAATATATCAAGTATATTTAATCCATCTCTCCCATATCTTTTGTTATTGTTGCCTGACTTTAAGTCACTCATTTTTTTGGCAATATTGGTCAGTCTAGTCAGTCATGAGTTTAGGTCTAAATCGCTATAGGTAGGTAATCTTTGCCAGATTTTCCTTGATTCACCTTTTTGTTCTAAGTTAGGAGGGATGTTTTCAATGTCTCATTAATTGGGTAGGTTGTAGCACCCAATCTAGCAAAGATTATGATCTTTCAATTGATGATCTTTTTAGCAGAAGAATGGTTGGTGATTATGGTTTCCAGGAATTTAGAAAGTCTTAAAAGAAATTTCTTCATATGACACATTGACAAAGGTGGAATTGAAAGAATTAGATTTTATTCCTTGTAATGGATGCATTTCGTAATAGGTCCCCTTCATTTTAGTCCAACAGAGCCAAGCAATAACCTTGCCATGTATTTGAAATAGGTTTTCAAGTTTGCACTTAAACAAATTTGCAAAATCCTAAAAACCCTAGGTTATCTGAGTGGCAAACGATGCAAATTAAACCCTAAGTCTTGGTGCATTCTATTTCTCAGTTACTTTTTCTGGTCACTAATGGCATGTGCTTTAATTCAAATTTCCTTGTCGCGATGCCCTGAGCAAATATCCTGTTTGCTTTCCCGACTTCATGTTTTCCTTGTGTCACGTAGTCTCTCAATGGTTCAGAATATTCCTTCTGTGTTCCCAGACTTAGCGATTTCTTCTTAGTTGGGTAGTCGCGGGATAGCCATGTTATAAACCTTTATGCAAATGGGACCCACTTCTCAGTCGGGTGATCGCAGAAATTTCTTGATAGTTATGAAAAGGTCTTCAGACTTCGCAACTGCTTCATGTTGCGTTATTGCTAGATTAGGGAAGAGTTAACAGTTAAGTCAGGCAGTTAGTCGCATGATCTCTGAATGGAATGGCGGTTAAAAGGTTTTAGTCCTGAATTTGTGACTGACCATTTACGGTTTGCACTAATACTCAGTCGGGTAATCGCGGTAGACTCTTCACAGTTACGAAAATGTTCCCAGACTTGGTGACTACTTCATGTCGCGCTGTCGCCAGATGACCATGTCTAAAGTTTCATGACGGAGGGACCCACTGCCTAGTCAGGTGATCGCAGGACAGTCTTAACAATTATAAAAATTTCTTCTGACTTCGTGATTGCTTCCTGTCGCGTTATCGCCAAATCATGCCGTAGTTAATAGTTATGCCATGCCTTCAGTTGCGTAGTCTCAGAATGGAATGACGGTTAAGAATTTTTAACCTAGACTACGCGACTAGCCGTCTGTGGTTTACAGTAAAGTGCAGTCAGGATGCCGCCAGGACAGAATGATGACTCAGCTCTCCAATGACACAGTGAATGAACCAATGATTGTGTGACATGTGTCAAAAGGTAGGTGGATATTGAAAGACTGTCGGGTGGTTTCCAGATGGAGAAAGTGGATTTAGCGACTTCGAGACTTGGTTCTTTCCCTTTAGTCGTGGAATCATAGAATGATTTAAGGGTATGCATGAAGATCTAGCGACTAAGTACAGCCGTAGGATGAAGAAATCAGAAGATCTAACGATGTTTGTAGAGTCTAAAGAAGGAAAGTTCCCTAAGAGAAAAATCCCTTGACTTGGCGATTAAGGTTTGTTGCACAGTCGCCAGAAATGAAAAAGGGCACATGCAGAACTATTATGATAAAAGTTAAAGGCTCTGGACTTGGATCTAGCGATCAGGCGACTAAGGATTGTCGTGTTGTCTTGAAACATAAAATAAGCATTCAGTGACAGGGAGACAACCGTAGAGGTTAAGTGAGACGTTTAGTAGCAAAGTCGCAGGAAAAGTGATGAGTTAGTGTTAACCTTGCGCGACTTTGAATTTAGTTGGGTTGCATGATGGCCAGAGTGTAACTCAGGTCAGCCAAAGGTTAAGAATGCATATTGTTGCCCAGTCTTCAAATGGAACTATGGTTAGGCACAGAGGCCCGCAACATAGAGACTTAATGCAGTCACTAAGTCGCTAGTTTGCAGAGCAAGGATAAAGAGTTTCAGATTTCATGGTGACTGTTCGAGTTCTCAGATTTGAAAACACTTTTTCTTTGCATTTTGTCTCTTTGCATTCGGAGAAGAGGGAAGGTCATTGGTTTTTAGAAGCCTAAATGTATTGTAAAATCTATAAATTCTGAAAAGAATTCAATGTACAGGGTCGGCAAACTTGCTAATGAGGCAGAGTGATTCTATTTACAAAGCTGAATTCCTATTTGTTGTTCTATTCTCATTGTCTATTTGCATGGTGAATAAAAAGAACAGTTATAAGTGAAACTGCTTTTTCTTAATGAATGCCATTTCATATCAGAAATTGTGGTGTGATAAATTCCAGTTGGTCTTTCATTTGTAATTCTTCCCCTGTTCACTCTTTATTTTAGTTGCATTTCTGAATGGAAAGTACACCTATGTTCTGAGACTGTGATTTCTTCCTGAATTCTATTTCTTGCTAAGCAATTGCAGTAACGGTGATTCTATTTACCTGTCATTATATAGGTCTGCTTCTATTCACCAAGTAGAACCTGCATTTCATAAAAGAGTAGGATAGAATTAGTTTAGATGTTAAAATCAGGTAATTATCTATGATCAACATTCTACTGAGGGTTGTAGATTATCCTCATCTTATCTTTGCCTAAATTGTTTGTGTCTACAAGCAATTTGGTTAAAACCCATAAGGAATAAACCTGGTGATTAGTATAAAAACAAATTCATTGAATATCATACACAATCAGGGAGCTGTACCTATCAATTCAGAGGGCAGTGATAGAAGACATACACTGACCCATTTGTTGGTAAACATCCTTTTGTTATTTCACCTTGGGTGTATTGAAGAGTCAGAGATTATAAATCTTAAGAGAGGACAAACTGTTAACCAACAGTTTTTGGCGACTCCGCTGGGGAAAGACTTAGAAAGAAAGTATATCATAAGTTTTTCTCAGAAATTTAAGGCATCCTGGATTCCAGATTTACCAAGAGTGCAAAACAAAAGGGAAAGGTTGATCTGGTATACGAAGAGCTTAAAAAATTCAATTTCCCTATTCTTGAAAATTACAAGAAAGGAAGGGCTAAGTCGAGAGAAGAAGTTGAAGATAACGAGCCTGAAGAAATTCAATTACCTGCTAAAATTCCTTTCAGAACAAAGAGAAGAAAATCTTATTCACCTCCTATTGGTAGACCTCCTATTTCTGCCACCTGTAATTCATTGATTGTTCACGGTATTGCACTTCCTCTTTCAGTTTCATTTCAAGCTTCTCAACCAAAAACAAGGCTAGTAAACATGGCCATTCCTTGGGGAAACACAATTGGGCCTCTAAACCTTGCAGCAAATAATGACTTGCCAAGGGCCTCAAGAAAGAATTTTCCCAAATTCAATGGTGATGGTACAGTATCAGCAGAGCAACATCTGAGTGCATTTTAGAAAGCATGTAGTCTAGTAAACCCTCAGAATGAGGATGTTGTAGTTAGAATGTTTGTAGATACATTGGTAGATGATGTAGCAGATTGGTTCCAAGACTTACCTACAGGCCGTATTACTGGATGGGACACCATGAAGCTAAGATTTGAAGTGAGATACAAGAGCACTGAAGATGCCCAAGTTCTCTTGTTACAATTGGCACAAATTAAGAAAGAACCATCCATCTCAATGAGAGATTTTAACACAAAATTCAATAAAATCATCAAAAGAATACCATCTGCTAGTGCTCCAATAGGAGACAATCAGAAAAACTTCTACATCAATTCCATGCCTCCTGAACTTGGCTACCAAATAAGAAGGGCTAATGTGGCCACCTTACAAGCTGCACAAACTCTTGTAGTAGAGATGGAGGATGACATGATAGCCTCTGGGAAATGGAAGAAAGAATATCAAACTAGATCTTCGAGAAATACAACAAGCACTTCAAATAATACTGAGGCTATGATACAAAAATTGTCCAATGAGATGATTGCATTAAAGAAACAAATTGCTAGACCAGTTCATTCATTATATCAGCCTTATCAAGAAGGACCTAAATATCAAGGTGGAAATAAGAACTTACTGCTTCCCACTCCTCAGCAGAGGTTAGCCATTGAAGCTACTCCTAAAGGTCAGAACTCTTGTGCCTTTCACACCACAACAGATCATGATGGTAATACTTGTGAAGACATGGTCAAATGTTTGTAGATGTTAGGAGAAACAAGGCAAAGAATTGAATATCCAGAAGATGATGATGATCATGCTCCCCATGGCGACTCCGTAAATTTATATTGTAAGTATGAATCTGATTCAGAAAGTGGAGGGAATTGTTTTGCCACTTTGGATGGACCTCAGCTAACGGTGATGACCAAAAGTTAGAAAAATAAGGGTCAGGTTTCTAATGTCTCTCCTGCTCAGAATCCAGCACATTCTCATAAGGCGGATAAAGACAATAATGCAGCATCAAGTTCTTCACAAAAAGAAAAAAAGGATAAGTTATCTACCTCTTTTGATATTATTCAATTTTGTGAAGAGACTAAAATTCAAATATCTACCATGGATTATTTGAGATCACATCCTGATCAATGCAAAAAATTGTTTGATCACTGCAAAGATGGAGAA
Organism: Thuja plicata; assembly: GCA_018584345.1. Taxonomy (NCBI): domain Eukaryota; kingdom Viridiplantae; phylum Streptophyta; class Pinopsida; order Cupressales; family Cupressaceae; genus Thuja; species Thuja plicata. The sequence goes on along the minus strand of MU223881.1, from coordinate 1,293,578 downwards.
AACATTTATGTCAATTCTAATGTTAGTAGTAGAAGACAGGTCAGTATCAATAAAGAAGATTCAATTGATGATGATTTCTCAATTCCTAGGCTATTTCAAGAAGAGGAATCTATGTTCCATGCTACTGGTTTAGATCTGAGACCAGAACCTTTCTATGTGTCTATTTTTATTAATGGCAACAGATTAATTAATTGCATCATAGACTCTGGAGCCTCAGATAATTTAATGCCCGCACCAGTTGCTAAAGCTCTAGGCCTGCCTCTGACCAAAGTCTTTGGTAGATGTTATTCTATGGATGCTAAGCAAGTGCCCTTAATTGGTCAAATTAAAGATGCTCAAGTTGCCTTAGCTACCTATCCTTCTAAAAGATTGAAGCTCACAATCCTTGTTGCTGATATTCCTGAGAGTTATGGAATTCTTTCTAGTAGAAGTTTCTGCAAAGACTTGGGAGGAGAAATCAAATTAGATTGGACATCTGCTTACATTCAAGTAGGAAATAAAAAGGTGAAGTTGGAACCGAAAGGGAAAGCAAAATTCACTGTATTAAAGTCAGATGATCCGAGATCACAAATCTGTTATCAAGAAATGCATTTTGGAAATTATATGATATCCTACACTGGTCCTGATGCTCAAGAAGAGATAGAAGAAGCAAAAATTGAACAGTTATGGACATTAGAGTTTGATGGAAGTTGTGCCAAGGCTGGATTAGGAGCTGGAATAGTTTTAATAGCATCTGATGGAGAAAGTACTCATTTGGCCTATAAAATAAATTTTACAAATACTAATAATACTGTAGAATATGAGGCTCTTCTTCTTGGTATTGAGGCAGAAAAACAAAAAGGAGTTAAATTGCTTAAAGTTCAAGGAGATGCTGAATTGGTCGTGAGGAAGGTAAGAAATCAATATTCTATGAAAAACAACAGGTTGAGGAATTACAGAAATAAGGTATGGGATGAAATAGAGAATTTTGATGCCTTTTCAATAGTCTCAGTGCCAAGAGACCAGAATTCTAAAGATGATTCCTTAGCAGTCTCTGCATCATTGCTTTTGCCTCATCCTAATTTTAGAGATCAAGTATATAGGACATAAGTCCTTTTTAGACCAAAGGTGCCAGATAATGAAGAATCTTGGCAAGTATTTGAAGATGATAAGCATATTCAACAGTTTATAGAAGGAACGGGATCCTTTGCTAATTTATGTTTTGAAAGCAATCAAAGGACAGAGCAGCCATCAAAAGATGAAGAAGAATTGAAATCAGGTATCATTCAATTGAAAGAAAATAGAATTCCTCCTCATGTTGTTTCTTTAGAAAAGATTTTTGATAGACATGATGCTTATATTAAAGAGGAGAGAAATAAGAAGGGAAAAATAAGTGGAGAATTTGATAGAACTAATATAGGGACTGAGGACAGTCCTAAGATGATCAACATTGGAAAATGTTGTACTCCTGAAGAAAGAATAAAAGTCAGACAGTTATTGACTAAGTTCCAAGATGTTTTTGCTTGGGGCTATGAGGACTTGAAGAATTTCATGAATGGGAGATTCAAGCATACCATCCCTCTCAAATTTGGAGCAGCACCTGTCAGACAAAAACAGAGAAATTATAATCCTCTGGTTGAAGGGGCAATTTTCAAAGAAATAGATAAAATGCTGAAAGCCAAGATTATCTATCCTATTCACCATTCCACTTGGGTAGCAAACATTGTTCCTGTGAGGAAAAAGAGTGGAGAAATAAGGATTTGTGTCAATTTTAGAAAGCTGAATCAAGCCTCCCTCAAAGATAACTATGCTCTACCAAACATAAACCATTTGTTGCAAATTGTTGCAGGGTCAGAGATGATGTCCATGTTAGATGGTTTCTCAGGTTATAATCAGATACAAGTTGATGAAGCATATAAGTATAAAACAGCTTTCACAACACCATGGGGCACATTTTCTTATAATAGAATGCCATTTGGGTTAATTAATGCAGGTACAACCTTTCAAAGGGCTATGGATCTATCTTTTGCTGATCTCAAAAATAAAATTGTTGCAATGTATCTTGATGATTTGACTACTTTCTCCAAGAAGAGGAAAGATCACATAGGAGACCTAACCAAAGTTCTGCAGAGATGCAGAGATCGAGGCATATCCTTGAACCCAAAGAAATTAGTGTTCTGTGTCACTGAAGGTAAACTTCTTGGTCACATTGTTTCTCAAGAGGGAGTCAAAATTGATC
>MU223881.1:1236806-1249649 GCA_018584345.1 Thuja plicata | reverse complement strand
TGTGGACATATGTTTTCATTGACTCTTTGCCCAAGGAATAGGCACTGATCTAGAGTTTGCTAAGCAAGTGTTTTCTCCATTCAGTCATACACAAATTAATCAATTTCATCTAGTTTTTAGAACAAATTAGCTGAACTCATCAAGGACTTATGTCAGCAGGACAGTTTCCACTTTGTTGATTCTTTAGAGAGTGACTCATTAGGTTATCCCTCCTAAAGACAAAAGGAAGAAGGATGCAAATCCTTGTCTCATTGGTTTATGTTCTCAAAACCATAACCTGGCTTATAGTACTCTGTTTTAAACTAATCATTGCAATCTCTAAAGTGTTCTATAAGTTTTACAGTGAGGTTTTTGGTTCATATCTAGTGAATGAAACAATCCACCAAATACATAGACTGAGATATCAATAATCTTTAAAAGGTAAAACCTTCCTGAGTCTGTGGAGCTCAAAAATGAAGAAGGATATTATCCAATATTCCTTAGAAATTAGCCTTTATCTTGCCTAAAAGAGATTGCAACTAAGTATACCAGGTATACTGTCATCATTAGGTAAGTATTGCAAGAAAAAGTGCTAACAAATTAGCGACTCTGCTAGGGAATAGGTATACAAATCTTATTAAAGAAATCAGAATTTCTGGAGTAAGTCAATAGTAAGACAGTCATAGAGTCACGTGTTACAAAAAAGAAAGGTTATATTCCTTATGTTTTATAAAATAGTCAAGTCTGTCTGTTGTTTCCTGTAAAGTGTTTGAAAGTTGCAAGTTTCTCCAAGATAGTATCAAAAGAATCTCACTACTGGTGAGTGGTGACTCTGAGCTCTGATTTGCACCAGTGTGCACATTGAAGAAAGACTAAAAAAAAGAAAAGTGGACTTGCAGTAATAGTGACAACAGATTTTTTGACTCTTATGATTAGAGGAATCATAAAAAAAAGATCTATGTTGGAGATGTTTAAGTTTCTGATTTAAAGAAGTCAAAGTTGGGAAGAAGTTCTCAGCTTTTCAAATCTTTTCCTCTACAAAGAGGTAGCGGCTCTACAAAATTCTGAAGCTGATTTGGAGGTGTTTTCAAATCACATGTTTGCAGAAACTTCTTCATACTCCAGGTATTTTTATTTTCATTGGATAAATCTTTTGTTCCATGAAAACCAGTTATACATAAGTTTTCCCTATTATGTGGTCCACACTAAGTAAGAGGGAAAAAAGTGGCAGTTTGTAATCTTTTCAACTACTAAGATGTCATATTCTTGTGATTGGAGGGGTAATAATTTGTTTGGTTCAATCAGTTTTGAGGGTATCCCTGGATACCCAAATCATATACCATCAAAGGTGAGGGAGTGTTTGCCAAAGTTTGTTAGTTTTGGTGAATAGTCAGCTAAAGAACATTTAGAAAATTTTACTAATTTGGTAGACAGTCATAACATTTCACATGAGGATGTATTGATGAGACTTTTTGTAATGTCCCTAGTTGGTGTTGTGAGAGACTGGTTTAAAAACCTACCTCATGGATCAATAGAATCCATGGAAGCATTAGAGGCTTCTTTTACCAAAATATTTAGTGATTTTGAGCAGCTTAGTGATATAGAGCAATATAGTGAAGAAGAGCATAGTGAAGAACAAGACATATCTGAATTAAAAGATCCTTTATCAGAAGTTAATTTTATCAAAGAGGAGACATATATGTTGAGGCAAAGGCTTCAAGCGAAGGTGGTGTTAATTTTACAAGGATACATGAATAGAGAGGAAGATGAATCACCAAATGATTTTTTCATTAGATTCACTAATAAGCTACAAGGCTACGGTATCATTTTTTGTCCTCAGGAGTATGTATGGGTTGAGTTATTTGTTCAAATTTGTTTCCCTCATACATGTAAGTTATCAATTGCTCAGAGGGAAGAATTTTTTCAGCAAGTTATAGAATGGATAAAGGATTTAGAAGATGCTTCTTCTAAAGACATATCAAATGTTGAAAGCAATGATAGTGAATCTGAAAATTCTGAAAATTCTGAGATTGTTGAAGATGCTGATGATAAATCTGACAGTGAATCTAAATTTAATGATGTTGAAAGTGATGAATATATGTTTAGTGGTGATGAAGAGTCTACTACTGGTGAAGATATTGCTGACTATGATATTGATATAAAACTTTATGAACAGCAAGACAAAGAGGAAGATATATGCAACCAGCAAGATAACAGTTATGATGCAGACATGAGTGTTTGTAGTGAGGATCTTACACAAAGTGATATATTTTCAGAGGCTTCACTACAAGATTCCAACAATAAAGAAATTTGTAGCATCATGCAAGAAGAAAGTAAGGAGATAAATGAAGAATATGACTGTTGTTCCCTTCACAGTGAACAAATTGCAGATATTTTATCTTTTGAGTATCTTAGATATTCAGGAAATAGAACCTTTGAACTTTCATGTCCAACACATATTGATTTTGACAAGGAAAGTGAATTAGTGCATTCTGATTTTGACATATGTGATACTGTTTCTTCTTGCACTCCTTCTTCATTAGGCTACAATAAAATTCAGTTTGATTTATCAGATGATGAGGTTTTCATTGTGGTTTCAGATTCAGTAGATGCGGAAAATCTAAGTATTGAAGTGAGTACTGATTTAGAAAATAGTGTATATTTTGAATCTTGTCTTGATTCTAAGTGTGCCTTTGAACTATTTAATGATGGTCAATCAGTGGCTCTAGTCTTAGAAGAAGAAACAAAATATGTTGGTATTTTCCCTCCCACCCACCAGTTTTATTTGAGCTTGTTTAATGATGATAAGTTGTAAGATGCTCCTGTTTTTTATGATGAGATTGTTGCTCCATGTCCTAAGTTTGATTATGACCAAGGTATGTTTTCTCTTGAGAGAAAAATGATGGATGTGAATGAATTTAATAGGGCTTGCCCAAATAGTATGATAGAGATTGAGTATCCCCCTTTTCAATTGAATGGTGAGTTTTTAAGTTGTGGTTTACAACTAAAAGATGATAAAAGTCAGAAGTATCAAAGTATGTTTTCATCTTATGACTGTGACACATATATGCCACATATTTTTCATGATGAAAATTTTCCTAATGCTTGTGGAAGCTCATATGAAGAATATGCAGAGTTGATTTCATGTGACGAGTTAATACATGATGACAGTGGATTGAATCAGACAGTTAAGAGTGGCACTGTTGTCATATTTTTGAAACATGGGGTAGAGAGCTTTGTGTTTGACAGAGGTAAGAATTAATCTTAGTTGTGGGGTTTTGGGCCTCTTGTAGATAATATACATATTGTACAGTTGCTTTCCCTTTTAGTTGTGTGTTTTTTTTCAGTTAGAGGTTTCCCTATTTTTGAGAAGAGAGAAAAGTTTTGAGAAGAAGAGAAAGGGTAAGATTTGATTTTTATGTTTTGGGGTGGTCTGCTACTCCAGAGATTTGTGGCTCTCAGTATAAACTTGCATTTAACTGTCCTCAGTTAGAGCCACTATTGGTACTCCTAAATTTGGAACAAATTTGGAGTGACCATGTTAATTTTTTCAGTTGAGCAAAGTGAACATTCTTGAAAACTTTGGTGAGAAAGCTCAGTTACAATGCTTGAAAAAGATGCCCAGATGATTTTCATGAGGTACAAATTGGGAAGAGGCTTTAATGCCTTTCATTTGATATATGTAGTGGGTCCCAGCTCCTGATTTCCAATTTTGACATGTTTAGTGAGTAGTCATTTTGAGGTGGTCACGTAATTTTGCATTTTTGCTCAAGTGTCAATCTATTGTAAATGGCCTAGTTTGCTTTTGAATATCTTGCACCCAGAAATGTGTCATGAGCCGCCACTTTGGGGATGTTGAGTATGTGTATCAGAGAACCTATGTTTTGAACCCCAAGTCATTTCGATATATTCTGACTAGATTTCAAATCCCTCAGAGGTGGTAGTTTACTATTATCATGTATTGTGCAATTGATCAGAAATCTGAATAGCCCAGTTTGACACATTATAACTTTTGACCAGTTGAGAAAATTGATAAAATTCTTTTTTTACTATGTTCTAGTGGTCACACACTCCATATTTGCCATTTTTTAGATCTTTATGAAATCAGATGAAAAGTTTTCTAGAACCATTCCGTTAGTAAATAATTATGATTTCCTGAGTTTTCAAGTGCAGTTTTCTGAGTGACCTACTTTGAGCTCTTGAAAGTCTACACCCGGGTGATTATTTTGGATAATTGAGTTGTCTCTTGTATTGTAAACATAGGAGTGTACCTACCTGAAGATTTATAGATTCTTGCCAATCCATTTGTCCACTTTTCCAGAGCCTTTCCAATTCTGATTTATTAAAATTTCACTGAAAATATAGAATTCAGAATTAATTGGTATACTTTGTGGTTTCCCTATTTGCACCCAGTCACTCAGTCGGGAGAGAAATTGCAATAGACTACCAGGATTCAGAGACTTGGTGACTGACCGCTAGCGGTTAGTCACGCAGTCGAAAGAAGACAGAGTTGACCACCAAGACTTGGCAACTAACCACTAGCGGTTAGTCACAAAGTAGCCGAGTGCCATAGTTGATTGCTGTGACATGGAGATGGCCGCTGGTCGCATGGTCGCTAGATGGACTTAGCCACCAAATGTCAGTCGTGAGGTCGCCCAGGGTTGACTGTTGAGGTAAAAATTGCTTGCGACTGTGAGACTATGGTTGTCACGTGGTCGCCGGATTTAACCATGGTTAGTGAAAACTTCCAGCGACTTAGAGACTTAGTGTGCAGATGTAACTGGGGTTAAAGGCATAGTCAAAGAGCTATTTTATAATAGAAAATCAGAGGGTGCCACATGTCAATTTCTGGTGGCTTCTGGGAAAAATAGGTAAGAAATAAAGATCTCAAAATGATTTAATTAATATGCAGACTTTAAAAGGTAAGTGCATACTTGGAAAAGGTATTTTATCTCAAATATTGGAAATATGCATTCCTGGAGATTTTTATAAATAGAAAGATAATCAGATCTTTCAAAGATATTTGGAAATTAGATTTTAAATCAGATTCTTGGAGGATTGATGCAAATTTGAGATGGATGTTGGATTCAGATTTGGATAAGGGGACAAGACAAAATGCTCATATATTTTATTACAAAATCAGATTTATTAGAGCTTTCTGGGAGGTTTTGTAAGCAGATATTTTCTCAGATTTTAATGATATTTTGCAAATGAAATCAAATTTGGTGGACTTTTCAGTGGAAGAATGAAAGAGATATTATGAAGATAAAATTAGATATTTTCTCAGACAGATGGAGTCAGTTAATAAAGATATATTAGATATTTTGAAGACTTGGAAAGATGAGTAAAAGATCAGATTTGAGGAGAGACAGGTGTCAATTTCTCGGAGAGATTAGGGTTTTTTCTCTTCTATTTATTCTCTTCTCTTTTCTGTTAGAAGAGTTTTGATTTGAGGTTCCTATTTCTGGTTCCTGTGGAGGTTCCTAGTCTTGTTCTTGTTCCTGTATTTGTCTGGTTCAGTACAAGCTATCATTTGGTTTGGAGATTTTATTTGTAAAGCATACTTCTTTTTCATGTTTACTTCTTGAGTTTATTGTCTAGATATCAGGAAACAACTTGGATTAATGAGAATACAGTGCAGTTCCTATTCATTATTGTCTTGTCTCTTTTGACTGTGGTTTATGCTCTAGTATAGTTCATTTGTAAGGCATCTGAAATATACCTACTACAAGGTACTGTGTCTAATCATTTGTGAGTCTTTCTCAAGGAGAGAGTTAAATTTTGTAAATGATTTCAGAGAGCAGGACATAGTTGTTAAGATCTGATGAAGAATTATTGAGTTGAGTAGATTGTTTGTAAGGCATCCAATCTAGATTGTATGAAGTTTGTAAGGCATTCTTCAGTATTGCATTAGTTTCTTATTGTGGACATATGTTTTCATTGACTCTTTTCCCAAGGAATAGGCACTAATCTAGAGTTTGCTGAGCAAGTCATTTCTCCATTCAGTCATACACAAATTAATCAATTTCATCTAGTTTTTAGAACAAATGAGTTGAACTCATCAAGGACTTATGTCAGCAGGACAGTTTCCACTTTGTTGATTCTTTAGAGAGTGAATCATTAGGTTATCCCTCCTAAAGACAAAAGGAAGAAGGATGGAAATCCTTGTCTCATTGGTTTATGTTCTCAAAACCATAGCCTGGCTTATAGTACTCTGTTTTAAACTAATCATTGCAATCTCCAAAGTGTTGTATAAGTTGTTACAGTGAGGTTTTTGGTTCATACCCAGTGAATGAAACAATCCACCAAATACATAGACTAAGATATCAGTAATCTTTAAAAAGTAAAACCTGCCTGAGTCTGTGGAGCTCAAAAATGAAGAAGGATATTATGCAATCCTTAGAAATTAGCCTTTCTCTTGCCTAAAAGAGATTGCAACTGAGTATACCAGGTATACTATCATCATTAGGTAAGTATTGCAAGAAAAAGTGCTAACATGAGGCTTTGAAGGTTGTTTCAGTTTTAGGTTCAGTCTTCAATCTTGATATCTAAAATGCAGAGATTTTACTGATACAAGTCTCTCTCTTGAAGTCTTGTGAGAATTGCATGGTTTCCTCTATAATACTTTTGTTTTCATATTCTAATGTTAAGGTAGTTAACAGCTTGTCCATTATATCTTCTTCTGATATTTCTCCACCATTGTTTCTGATTCTAGAGACTACTTCATTTATCCTTTGATTGTAAGCTCTAATGTTCTCTTAAGGTAACATCTCAAGACTGTTTTATTTCTTTTTTCATTTCTTCTTGCATGCATTATTTGCCTGAATATCTCATTCAAAAATATCTTCTAAATACTTCCATATGGTGTATGCTCTATCAATTTTCTTGATCTGACAAAATTCATTGTCAAATAGGGCACTGATTAGGGCTTCTTTAGCAATTGCATTATTGGTAAATGTTTCCTTTTGTCTACTAGTAGCATCATCCTTTGCCAGGTCTTCCAGAGATGGAATAACCTAGGGCTCTCTTTTTTGAAGTAAGACATCTGATCTACCTTAAGCTATTAGGCTTCTTCTCCAAGGCACTTGGCTCTGATACCAATTGTTAGAATAGTCCCAAAGGATAACTAAGAGGGAGGGGGGTTGAATTAGTTATCAGTTACTTTAATTATTTTTACTTGTTTAACTTCATAATACAATAAAGTAAATGCACATTCAAATAACATAGTACACAACTCACAATTTGATTATGGGGAAACCAAATGGTAAAAACCCTTGTGGGAATTAGCTCCCACAATGAACTATACTTGTTTATAGTAATCCATGTTAGAAGATATTTCAACCATGTTAGGAGTTGTACTTTACAATGTAGTAAGTATAGTAACTTGGTTAAGGGGCTGACCCTGTTAGGAGTCTTTAACAAATAACCCTGTTAGGGGTGATAACTCACTGTCCAAAAGCTCACTACTTCAATGGTGAAGGCTACAACCTTCTGTAGAATAGATATGCACTATATCTGATCATGAACTATAGAGTAGACCTACTTTCTTGCTCAGTTCAAGTGTATTTTAATCTTCTACTTCTTCTTCACATAGACTCTTGATGAATGAACCACAACTGATATTCTTCTCTGTACATTTTCTGTCTCTTTTCGTATCATTCACACTTAGCATATTACAAATGAATTGCTATAAGTATCTTCCTCAAAGTATGAGATCATGGGACTTGTAGGAAAACTCTTCATAACATCCTTGTCTGATCTATTAATCACACAAGCATAATTAAAACCACGCAAATATAAACGGAATAGATGCGACGCTTGACTAAGTCGGATTCACCAAAACAACTCTAACTTTGTAATCTTATTGAAACAAGTTTGGCACCTTTACATAATTATCATCAACACATAAATAATCATGAATATACACACACATATCCTAAAGATAGGCACAACTCAAGAAACATGTTACATACGTCAGCTCTGAACAAATACTCTTCCAGAACTGTAACTGCCAATAATAGAATTACACAACTTGACTGAAACATAATATCTAAATCTGCGTGTATGAACATAACATAATAAACATGTCTAAAATATGTATCTAACCACACAAGGCTTGATATCATCATTCTGATAAGTACATAAAGAATCACTATTGTGTATTTTATGTCGTCATCAATGACAAACATACAATCAATCAACTGCACAGAAACAAATCTCCAACAGAGCTCTATGATATAAAACTGGAGTTTTGTTTCAAATATAATTGGAGAGAATTTTTGATCATGCCAAGATCAAGAAAGCCAAGAAATAGTGAAATCATGTCTATAAAGAGACAACCTAATTCATTATAAATTTGGGAGAAGGGGAGTGACAAGAGAATAGATGCTAAAGAGATTCTGAAGGAGAAGAAAGTCTTCATTCAGACCTAATCAACAAGTTGAGGAAAGAGATAGATTTTTCAGACACCAACGAATAGTGAAACAACATCATAGAGAAGAATATTGTGGAGAAAATGTATTGAATTGATTATATTGATCAGAGAGGTAATGCACTTACAATAGATCTGAAAATATGCAATTCAAGTTGTATGTGTTAATAGATCACTTTACTATTTCAGTTTAACCATTGAAGCATCAAGTCTCTTAACCAAGAAGGACTTAAAATTCCTTTCTAATTGAGATACACCCCAAGGACTATCAAAAATTTTGATCATAGAAAGTAGCATTGGATATGTTTGATACCTATTGACAGGCCAAGTGAGTGTTTGATCAAGGATGGTAGCATTAGGTGCCAGATACTAAGTGAAAAACTATCTTTTAAATCCTCTAACAAGGTCACACCTAACAGTGTGTTTGTAACCTTTAATAGGGTTGTCTCTTAACCAATCTCACTTTAGAAGAGTGAAAATTTGGGGTGCCGGTCCCAGTGGTTTTTCCCTTAACAGGGTTTCCACATTAAAAATCTATGTGTTATGTGTTTATGAGTCATTTCTTTCTTGTTTTGTATTTCACATAAGTTATTCTGGATTAATCAGTATACACTAGCTATTTACTATGTTTTGGTAAATAGAAAGACTACTTATCGATAAACATATAGAAGAAGGTTTTACAAAGCATTCCGACAAGTAGAAATTTGATGTAAGTATTTCAAGACATTCATCGTATAGGACTAAAGATAACTAGAGGTATAATTTGTGGTACTAAGTTTGAAGGGTTGATTTAAGGATTAATTTTTTAGGCCACTGATTCACCCCCCCTCTCAATTATTACTAACAATTAGTATCAGAACTTGTGTGCTTAGAAGGAAGGTTTCAAGACCTAAGCTAAAGATCACAAGATGAATAAACGAGATGTGCCCAAGTTGAACAAAGACAACTTTTTTTCATGGAAAAGAAGAATAAGACACCACCTATTAGGCATTGGAAATGATGTTACTCCATACTTAGATACTGAATATGTTTTTCCCATAGGAGCACCCACAGTTGAACAAATGAGAGAGAAGCATGAGCACAACTGCATGATGATAGAGCTTCCTTCCTTACTCTCCGATGTTGAATTTGAAGATTTTAAAGCATGCACAACTGCAAAGTAGATGTGGGACAAATTGAAGCTTGTACATTGGTGTAGGGCACATCCATATTTTATGTTTTGGTGTTGTTTAGGGTTTAATTAGGAGTTTGTGTGAGTGGTAGAATAAGTTCCAAAAGGTTGGAAGCAATGTTAGTCTAACTTCATGTTTGTAAGGGGTTAGTACTCATTAGGGGTTTCGGGTCTTTTGACTTCAATTATGGAAAAGTTGCCATTTTAGTACAACATGGGTTGAAGGTATGTTTTAGGACCCTACATATACTATTTAGGGTCCTAGGAGTCACAGTCAATCATTGAGTTGACATAGGAAGTAAAAATGCTTCAAAATGCAAAAAGTTGCTAGCAACTTTGAAAGTTGCTCAAGAAACTTTTGCAAGAAATGACAAAATGTAGTTAAACTAGTTTGTAACTACCCATCCTTAGTATATGAGCATGGAATTTATTTTTTGACAAGGTTAATGAATTTTTGATTGAGACATTTACTTCTGACACCTTTGTATGGATGTCTGTAGATACATTTCCATAATATGCACTGTACCTTTGCTTCTGTACGGTCTTGTATGGATTGGTATAGCTGATTGGGCTCCATGTTAGTTTAGTGTTTACTTTCAGCTTTAATATGCAATAGGTATTTTATTTTGAAGTTTAGTAGAAGTTAAGTTGTACATTTTTGAAGGTCACTGGTCTGACAGAGACATAAAAAGTGTTACCTTGTTAGAAATGGATCTAACCTAGTTTTCCTCTAGTGAATGTATCTAAAAGCATGGGGAAATAAGGGTTAGGTTCTATAGATAGGTTTGTAGGTTTCTTTTTTTTTGTCTCTTTGCATTTCATAGGCCAAAGATGAAGCATTATGGCTGCCTGGTCAAACTAGGTGAGCTAGGACAGGGAGAAGATCGAATTTGTTTGAGAACCCAAGACCTTTTGGGAAAGACTTAGTGACATTTATAGATGCACTAGATAGTATCCTAAAAGGATTCATTAGTGGTTGGAGGCGAATCAGATATTGGAGACAAGATTTGCAATTGTTCATGATCACTGGTCCAGAGGCCTAATTAATAGGCTATACTCTAGGGCCTGAAAGAAAGTATGGTTTTGGGTGTCATTGGAGGTCAGGGTTTTGGATTCTGATGGGGTTGAATTATTTTTTGAGGATTTTCAAGTTTTTTTGTAGGGTCATTTTGGGATTTTGGAAGAAATAGGCCAAAATCGGTGAAAATAGACCTACAAGGAGTTGAGCAATTAGCCCTCCTCATGACTTAAAGAACAATTGGATTGGTGGGGCATCTTGGAGTGTTGGGATGGATGCAGAATGACCAAGAAAGGGTCAAGAAGTGTACATAGAGCCTTAATGAGTGTGTACAAAGATCCTAAGTAGAGGATTGGCAGTCTAGGTGGAGTTGTAGGGAAGGAAACTAAGCTTTTGGTTAACGAGTTGGACTAGTTGAGCTTAGAAATCTTGGAGTCTTCCAAGAACCAACTATACCTTGGAGGAGAAGTTGGTGGAGAGGGTTTAGGAGATCATATTTGGTGGAAGATCCAACAAAGAACAACCATTGGATGGTTGGTTTGGTCAAACAAGCACCTAGAGGAAAGGAAAGGCACTAGATTGTCGAACCCATTGCATCAGAGTGGTATCAGAGCCGAAATAGCTTGAAGATTGTGTATGTCTGAAGGGGAGGAGAGTCAAGAGGTTGAAAACATTCCTCCTAAGGAAATGAGTAGGGATTCCATAGTGGAATTGGTCCAAGGCCTCTTGGAGAAGGATAATGTGTCCAAGACAAAGAGCAAGAAGAAGATCATAGAATGGGGAGACGAAAGTGATGGAGATGAGATTCAAACAAAAGAGTCATAAAAAAAAAGGGAAGGAACCTAAGATAGACAAAGAACAAAAGGTATTATTAGATGCCTTAAAATATTTAAAAAAGGATAGCATGGAACACATACCATACCATTGTGGTAGTTTGAATGGAGAGGAGTTGTTGGATTGGCTAGAGTCCATAGATAATCAATTTGACTGCAAGGAGGTAGAAGAGGAGAAGAGAGTTAGCTATGCTAAAACTAGACTCAAAGGATCTGAATTGGTGTGGTGGAACATGATGCAAGATGAAAGAGTGAATATTGGGAAGAAGAAGATTATTTCTTGGGAGAGAATAAAAATTAGGTTGAGGGTACAATTCTTTCCCACTGATTATGAAATTCAAATATATCAAAAGTTGTAGAACTTAAGACAGAAGGAGATGATAGTGAGTGCATATACAAAGGAGTTCCATAAACTAAGCCTAAGGGCTAGGAGACAAGAAGATGAAATGGAGAAGGTAGCAAGGTACCTAAATGGGTTAAGATAGGGAATTCAAGATGAGATTAGCATGATGGCACCAGATAGTATGCACAAATGCTTTCAATTGGATTTGAGAGTAGAGGATAAAGAAAGAAGAAGAAATGACTTCAATCAAAGAGGAAGAGGTGGAAAGAATAACAAAGTTTTTCAGAGAGGCAGGGCTAACTTTGTTAGAGGACAGAGCCCTAATAGACAAGAAGATAGTCAATTCATGGATAGTAGTGGAGGAAACCAGTATAGAGGATCTTTCCAAAGGGGAGGATATAGAGGTAGAGGACCACCAAGAGGTAGGTTCCAACCCCAAGAGAGGTCTAATTTAGTTTTCACTAGTAGGTGTTATAATTGCAACCAAGTGGGTCACACAATGGGCAGGTTTTGAGAGAAGGCTTCCTCATCTTCAATGGGGGATAGAAGGAATCAATTAGTTCAAGACGATGATAGGAAAAGTGTTACTTCTCCCATTTCCAAGGTAGGGCTAATACTATATGGAGAGAACTTGATGTTAAGGAGAAACTTATTGAAAGTACCTAATACCATAGAGCCACCCCAAAGAAAGAACTTATTCAAGACAACTTGTAGGTCTCATGGGAAGATTTTCAAGGTTATAGTGGACTCTGTATCCACAGAGAATATAGTGTCCACTAAGATGGTGGAGAAATTGAAGTTGAGAAGGATACCTCATACCACACCTTACAAGGTTTCATGGTTGAACAAGGGTCAAAAAATAGTGGTAGATGAGAAAACTATGGTTTAGTTTGATATTGGGGAATATAAGGACAAGGTCCTATGTGACATACTACCTATGGATGTGTTGGTGCTATTTCTTGTTCTGGCATCTTTCTTGGTTCCTTGTCCTACTCTCTATGCTATGGTGTATCCATTTTGGTTACCTTTTGTTTAGTATGGCTGTCCTCTATCATGTTTTTTAGGTTT
>MU223881.1:1217379-1236419 GCA_018584345.1 Thuja plicata | reverse complement strand
GCGCAGTCTCAAAAAGGAATGGCAGTTAAGACATTTTGACCGAGACTTCGCGACTAACCGTCTATGGTTTGCAGTATTCCTTAGTCGAGATGTCGCCAAAATAGGGATGATGACTCAGCTCCCCAGTATGCAATGAATGAACCAGTGATTGAGTGACATGTGTCATATGGCGAGTGGATGTTCAAGTGATTGTCTCCTGGTCGCCAGAAGTGGAATATGGGTTCAGCGACTTCGAGACTAGGTGTTCTTTCCCTTAAGTCGCGGTGTCTCAAAAAGATTTAAGGGCATGCTAAAACATTAAGCGATTAAATGCCATCCGTCATATGAAAGAATCAAAGGATCCAACGGTGGTCGCAAAGTTTGAGAAGCAGGGTGCTCTACAGAAAAAGTCCTCCCAACTTAGCGATTAAGGTATGTCGCACAGTCACCAAAAGTGAAAAAGGGACACATAGGACCTGTTACAGTAAAGTCAAAGGCTTAGGACTTGTATCTCCTGACTTGGTGACTAGGCATTGTCGTACAGTCTCAAAATAGAAAGAAAACATTCAACGACTGGGAGATAGCCGTAATGGTTAAACAAGGCAGTTAGTCACAAGGTCTGGGAATGAATGATTTGTTAATGTTAACTCTTTGCGACTTTGATTTTAGTTATGTCGCATGATCACCGGATAGTGACTCAGGTTTGCCAGGGGTAAGAAAGCACATTGTCGCCAGGTTTGGAGATGGAACCATGGTTAATGACATAGTCCTACGACAAAGAGACTTCATGCAGTCGCGTAGTCGCTCAAGATCCGAAAGTCATTCTAAACCACTCATGACTATGCGATGGGTTAAAAAGGGAGGGTCGTCGCTCAGTCGCTAGTAAAAAAAGGTGATCAGATAACAGCTCGCGACTATGTGACAAGTTAAGAATAGAAGCACTTGCACACTCGCAGTCAGTAATAGAGTAAGGTTTTGTAGTTCACGAGTTGGCGACCAAGTAGAAAATGGAAGTCATCGCTCCATCGCAGAAGATGAAAAGTGGAGTAAAGATGGGTGGCGAGTATGCGATGAGAAATAAAGGGGATGTGTCACTCACTCACAGGGATCTTTCAAAAGGTGAAAAACGTAGCAGCAATGTTGACAGAGAAAATGAGCTGTTAGAGAAGAATTTATCAAAAGAGTTGATGATGCATTCATTTGTATTCACAGTGTTTTCGGTGTTTTAGTACCCAGGTTGCTAAGTTTGCAGAAGAGAGATATTTGCTCAGTTTACAGTGTCCCAAAGTTGATTAAAGAGTTCTAAATTTTAGGAAATATTGTACAGGAAAGTCTGTTGATATCTGAAATAGATTTTTTTCAATATCGGTAATGAGAAATGGATTCAGGGTATTGCAAGTGTGAGTAGAGTTATGGCTGAGATTTCGCAGGTGCAGGGAGCAGATGTTGATATAGGTGGATTCAATAAAATATTGGTTGAAGCCTTTAAAGCAGAGACTGACATTAACAAGTTCTAATTTGATGTCAAGGTCATCACTGATGCTAGATGGGATAAACAAAAGGTGCATGTACAGAGTACTCAGGACTTCAAGTGGTCATAGGCTGATGAAGTGAAAGCTTGGTAGGTGATGACTACACCCAATAAAATGAAGCCTGTAGTAAAAGAAGAAATCTTGGGTGATGAGTGAGATAAATGCATGGCATTGCACTGTCCAAGACATGAGGGACAGTTATTACAAAAGGAGAATGTTTGTGAGAAGGAAATCACAGCTATCCGGACTCAACATAAATATCACTAGCTACCATATACAAATCTTATTGCAGTCACCAGATCAGGAGAAGAAAAAGAAATATATGTACTTTAGGGTTAGGTTTTCTGTGATCATCTAAAACTTGTTGCATCCTTAAGGGATTCCAAGATGGTCATTAACCCTATATATAGGAGGAGAGTTGTAGTTGTAAGGGGTTCCTTTCCTCTGCCTAGAGCAGGTCCCTATTGGTCATGTGGAAATTTTACTGTAAGTTATACTTTTGTATCTTTGTATATTCATGAAAGATTCTTGTCTGGATATGTTGAAATAGAATATAGTAATAGAATACAGTGTGGTTTTTCCCTCTTTCATATTATCTTGTCTCTTTGCATTCTATTTGTGCTCTAGTGTGTTTCACTTGTAAGGCATTTGAAATATACCAGCTACAAGGTAGTTTGTCTAATTGTTTATGAGTTCCTTTCAAGGAGAGGACTAAGTTTCATAGATGATTTCAGAGAGCAAAGCATATTGATAAGGATTTGATGCAGATGTATGTATATGAGAGGATAGTTTGTAAGGCACTCTATCTCAGCCACATGTAGTTTGTAAGGCACTCTACAGTATCTCTATTATTTTATCTCTGTGGATTCATGTTTTCATTGACTCTTTGCCCAAGGGATAGGCACTGGTCTGAAGTATAGTTTGCAATATGTTCCTCATCCAATGTCAAAATCATTTAATCAAAATACTTTTGTTACTAAGAACAAATGAGCTGAAATCATAAGGACCTATGTGAGCAGGACAATGTCTATTTTAGTGATTCCTTAGAGAGTGAATCCTTAGGTCATCCCTCCTATTTTAAAAGGAAGAAGGATGAAAGTCCTTGTATCATTGGTTTTTTCTATATTTAAGATCATGGTTTGTATGGTTATATCTTGCATATGGTTATGCTTAGTCATTTTCAAGGTAATTCATAAGTTGATTTGACAGAGATGCATAGCAAATCAGTGTCCACATTAATACATACTGTGTAGACAGCCATCTTAAAAGGTAAAACCTTCCTAAGCATATGTGGAGCTCAAAAAAGAAGAAGGACCTTATCTAGTCCTTATCAATTAGGCTTTTCTTATCTCTGAATCAGTATTAGAAAGCATAGTGTTCACATAGTTATTTCAAGCACTATGGTTCATACAAGAAAAATCCCTAACAAATTGGCGACTCTGCTGGGAAATAAGTGGAATTTGAAAGTAATTAAGTCAGTATAAGTAAGTTATAGCCTTGCTTTGCTGAATCATCCCAAAGTCTAGTGGTTTATATAGAGTCAGATTCAAAAAAGTGTTATAAAATTCTCACTAAGTGTGAGTGGCGACTCTGAGTTTTCTATTTGATCAGAGCATGCTTGGAAAGAAAATATGAGGAACTTGCAATTCTGATAGAAAGTCTTGGAAGATCCTGATGAGGCTTTTTGGTGGCTAGAAAGAAATCCAAGAATAAATAAAACATTTTCCTCTGCAAAGAGCTGGCAACTCTATGTTGAAAGGAACCTGATGGAGCTGTGAAAGATGCTCTAGATCTACCAGATTTCCAGCCAAAAGAAAAGAGTGCAACCGCTGCAATTCTGATCCAGGTAATCTTCATCTTTTTATGAAAGAAAGTTATACAAATGGTTGTTCTCCATTAAGTGATTTCAGCACAGGGTAGGAGAGCTTTTGAGTTTAATTGCATACTTCAGTAGGAAAAGATTTCAGCAAGTTTGATATGACATATTGAAGTATGTTGTTATAAAAGTTAGTGGCCAGATTATAGGTTGGCTGCAAGATAGAAATATGGTTTTCATTCTGATGAATAAATTCTTAAATCTGTGAGAATGGAAGGTTTCAATTCACCTGGTAGAAATCCCATCAGTAATATCAATAGACCTATCTTTACTAGAAGGTACATGCCATTTTGTTTTGATGGCATACATGGTTTTCCCAATGTTATTCCAAACAGTATTAGAGATAAATTGCCAATATTTTGTGGGAAGCTACATGATTCAGCAAGTCAGCATATTCCATTGTTTGTTGATTTGATGGGTGATTTTGAGATTTCACATGAGGATGTATGTATGAAACTATTTGTCCAGACTTTAAGAGATGATGCTCGTGAGTGGTTTTCTTTTTTACCAGCATATTTGATATCCTCTGGGAGTGAGTTACATTCAACCTTCATGTTGCAATTCGGTGAAAGAGTAAATGCACATGCTACATTTACTAAGTTGTTACAAATTAGGATTGAGAATGAAGAACTAGTTCCTAATTTTAACATCAGATTCAGAAAAGTTTATAATGATATCCCTGAAAATTGTAGACCCAATGATCAAGTGTGTGTAGTTATCTACTTTGATGCATTTGATAAGGATATGAGCTATTTGTTGCGGTATAAAGAACCTAAGACTTTGCATCAAGAATTCATGGCAGCCGTAGAGATTGAAAATAACATGAAGTATGGACTGACAAAGAACCATTTCTCTAGAGGTGCTGGCCGGCAAGATGCATTTGAAAGTAAAAGAGAATGCCATGATAAAATTTCAAATTCATATCAGCATGTAGTATGCCCTACTGTTGCAAATAATGTTATTGAAAGTTTAGACTTAAGAACATGTGATGATGGAGTTTCTTTGTTACAAAGAGCTTACTCTATTTTTAGTGAAAAGAACACATGTGTTTGTAATGTTACAGTAGTAGATGATAAAGTTGATTCACTTGATGTTTCCTGAATGTAGGAGGTACTTTCAGTTGTTGCTTCTCCTATTGATGAATTGTATTATGTTGAGAATGTTACTAATGATGATGTTGAAGAACACGCATCTCAGTCTTGTAGAAATGAAGAAGCTAAAATTTGTGTTTCAAGTAATGAGAACAACAGTGTTGATCTGTCATGGCATGATGGGGCATCAGTTGAAAATGAATGTGATCAGTATGTATCTCAGTCTAGTGATGACGATGAGACTGAAACTTGTTATCCAAATGAAGATGAGGACAATGAAAGCGTTTGTCCATCTTCCTATGAGTCTGATGCAACATGGGAAGGAGAGAGCAATGATGGGAGTGAATTTTCTCATCAATATGAAGGTAGAGTTCTTTCTTTTGAATCTAAAAATGATGTTTTATCCCTGCATAGTATAAATTAGCTTGTAGTTGATAGTTTTGAAGTGAATTCATCATTTCAATATGAGGATAAAGAAGTAGTTGAAGAAGACATTTCACATAATGATGAGTTACCTAATTATGCAAAGGAATGCCATAAAGTTGTAAGTGATTTTTCTTCTTCATATGCTGAAAGTACACATGATGTTGATGCTGAAAATGGTTTCAAGATGTTTATTAACCCAATGTATGATGAGGATGTTGATATAGATCAGCCTATCATTTGTCAAAATGTGTACAAAGGAGCTTTGCATGGAATTATCAGTCCACTTTTTGAAGAGCATGATGAAGTTTCAGATTTGGTTAGTTCTGATTTTGATGATGATACAGTGTTATACTGCAGAAAGAAATCAGATTGCATCTCTTCTAATTGTGACAATGATTATGATGAAAATGTTGTGTTTGTTGATAAAGGATATGATCAAGTAATTGTTGAAAATCAGCCGGCATGTGATAATAAGTTTTATGATGATTACTTTCATGTTGTTGCTAATTCAGTGTGTGATTGTGAGGATACACTGGAAGATTGTGGAGTAATTTCTGAGGCTGATGTTGATGACATGTGTGAATACAAGTTTGATTACTCATTTGATTGCCAGTTGGATATACAAGGTGAGTTACAAATTCATGATATATATGACTCATTAGGTGAAGTGGAGTTTGAGAACTTTATATTTTTGATTGATAGCATGCATGAATCAGTCTATGAGGATGAACTTCAGTTTGATATTAGTGTTCATGAGCATGCTGGTGTGTCTTTTCATAGTGAACAAGATGAAGAAAATGGGTCTGGTTTTTATATGCACTATGAAAATAAAGAGAGTTATTTTTGGCCAAACAAGGAGATTACAGGTATATATGAAATTGGTACAATTGATATCAATGATATTCTCGGCTTACCTCTAGAAAATGCAAATGAAAATTAGGTCTATGACAGAGGCAAGTATTGATTTCGGTTGTGGAGATGTTTGAGGCACCATGTACATATTGTGCAGTTGCTTTCCTTTCATTTGTGTGTTTGTTTTCAGTTGGTGGTTTCCCTGTTTTTAGTGAGAGAAATTTTTTGAGAAGTTGAAAAGAGAAAGAGAAAAGATATATTCTACTTTTTGAAGTTTTTGGGGTGGTCTGCTACTCCAGATATCTGTGGTTCTTGGTATAAATTTGCATTTAACCATCCTCAGTCAGAGCCACTATTGGTGCTATTTCTTGTTTTGGTATCTTTCCTGGTTCCTTGTCCTTCTCTCTGTGGTATGGTGTATCCATTTTGGTTACCTTTTGTTCAGTATGGCTGTCCTCTGTCATGTTTTTCAGGTTTTCAAGTCTAAACCTTGCCAAATTTGTGAAAACCCTGAAAACACTAGGTCTTCCAAGTATTAAACGATGCATTATACCCTAAGTCTTGGCGCGTTCTATTTTTCTGTTACTTTTTCAAGTCACTTAAGGCATGTGTTTTAATTTGAATCGCCTTGTCGTGATACCGTGAGCGCATATTCCTTTTCTCTCCCTGACTTTGCATTCCCTTGTGTCGTGTGGTCTTGTAATGATTCAGAATATTCCTTCTGTGTTCTGAGACTTAGCGATTTCTTTGTAGTCAGGTAGTCNGTTACTTTTTCAAGTCACTTAAGGCATGTGTTTTAATTTGAATCGCCTTGTCGTGATACCGTGAGCGCATATTCCTTTTCTCTCCCTGACTTTGCATTCCCTTGTGTCGCGTGGTCTTGTAATGATTCAGAATATTCCTTCTGTGTTCTGAGACTTAGCGATTTCTTTGTAGTCAGGTAGTCGCAGGATTGTTATGTCATAAGCCTTTGTGCAGATGGGACCCACTGCCTAGTCAGGTGATCGCGAGAGATTTTAAATAGTTATGAAAATGTCTTTCAACTTTGCGATTACCTTTTGTCACTTTTTCGCCAAATCAGTCACAGCTAACAGTTAGATCTGGCCTTCAGTTGCGCAGTCTCGAAAAGGAACAGTGGTTAAGACATTTTGACTGAGACTTCGTGACTAACCATCTGTGGTTTGCAGTATTCCTCAGTCAGGATGTCGCCAGAAGAGGGATGATGACTCAGCTCCCCAGTATGCAATGAATGAACCAGTGATCGAGTGACATGTGTCATATGGCGGGTGGAAGTTCAAGTGATTGTCCCCTGGTCGCCAGAAGAGGAATATGGGTTCAGTAACTTTGAGACTAGGTGTTCTTTCCCTTCAGTCGCGGTGTCTCAGAAAGATTTAAGGGCATGCTAAAACATTAAGCAATTAAATGCTAGCCGTCAGATGAAAGAATCAGAGGATCCAATGGTGGTCGCAAAGTGTGAGAAGCAGGGTGCCCTAAAGAAAAAGTCCTCCTGACTTAGCGATTAATGTATGTTGCGCAGTCACCAGAAGTAGAAAAGGGACACATAGGACCTGTTACGGTAAATTCAAAGGCTTAGGACTTGTATCTCCTGACTTGGCGACTAGGCATTGTCACGCAGTCTCAAAATAGAAAGAAAACATTCAGCGACTAGGAGATAGCCATAATGGTTAAACAAGGCAGTTAGTCACAAGGTCTAGGAATGAATGATGGGTTAATGTTAACTCTTTGTGACTTTGATTTCAGTTATGTCGCGTGATCGCGAGATAGTGACTCAGGTTTGCCAGGGGTAAGAAAGCACATTGTCGCTAGGTCTAGAGATGGAACCATGGTTAATGACATAGTCCCGCGACAAAGAGACTTCCTGCAGTGGTGCAGTCGCTCAAGATCCAAAAGTCATTCTAAACCACTCGCGACTATGTGATGGGTTAAAAAGGGAGGGTCATCGCTCAGTTGCCAGTAAATAAAGGTGATCAGATAACAGCTCATGACTATGCGACAAGTTAAGAATAGAAGCACTTGTGCACTCACAGTTAGTAATAGAGTAAGGTTTTGCAGTTCGCGAGTTGGCGACCAAGCAGAAAATGGAAGTCATCGCTCAATCGTAGAAGATGAAAAGTGGAGTAAAGATGGGTGGCGAGTATGCAATGAGAAATAAAGGGGATGTGTCGCTCACTCGTAGGGATCTTTCAAAAGGTGAAAAATGTAGCAGCAATGTTGACAAAGCAGATGAGCTGTTAGAGAAGAATTTATCAAAAGAGTTGATGATGCATTCATTTGTATTCATAGTGTTTTTGGTGTTTCAGTGCCTAGGTTGCTAAGTTTGCAGAAGAGAGATATATGCTCAGTTTACAGTGTCCCAAAGTTGATTAAAGAGTTCTAAATTTTAGGAAATAGTGCACAGGATAGTCTGCTGATATCTGAAATAGATTTGTTTCAATATCGGTAATGAGAAATGGATTCAGGGTACTGCAAGTGTGAGTAGAGTTATGGCTGAGATTTTGCAGGTGCAGGGAGCAGATGTTGATATAGATGGATTCAATAAAATATTGGTTGAAGCCTTTAAAGTAGAGACTGACATTAACAAGTTCCAATTTGATGTCAAGGTCATCACTGATGGTAGATGGGATAAACAAAAGGTGCATGTACAGAGTACTCAGGACTTCAAGTGGTCATAGGACGATGAAGTGAAAGCTTGGTAGGTGATGACTACACCCAAGAAAATGAAGCCTGTAGTAAAAGAAGAAATCTTGTGTGATGAGTGAGATAAACGCATGGCACTGCACTGTCCAAGACATGAGGGACAGTTATTACAAAAGGAGAATGTTGGTGAGAAGGCAATCACAGCTATCCGGACTCAAAATAAATATCACTAGCTACCATATACAAATCTGATTACAGTCACCAGATCAGGAGAAGAAAAAGAAATATCAGAACTTTAGGGTTAGGTTTTTTGTGATCATCCGAAGCTTGTTGCATCCTTAAGGGATTCCAAGATGGTCATTAACCCTATATATAGGAGGAGAGTTGTAGTTGTAAGGGGTTCCTTTCCTCTGCCCAGAGCAGGTCCCTATTGGTCATGTGGAAATTTTACTGTAAGTTATACTTTTGTATCTTTGTACATTCATGAAAGCTTCTTGTCTGGATATGTTGAAACAAAATACAGTAATAGAATACAGTGTGGTTTTTCCCTCTTTCATATTATCTTGTCTCTTTGCATTCTGTTTGTGCTCTAGTGTGTTTCACTTGTAAGGCATTTGAAATATACCAGCTAAAAGGTAGTTTTTCTAATTGTTTATGAGTTCCTTTCAAGGAGAGGACTAAGTTTCATAGATGATTTCAAAGAGCAAAGCATTGTGATAAGGATTTGATGCAGATGTATGTATATGAGAGGATAGTTTGTAAGGAACTCTATCTCAGCCACATGTAGTTTGTAAGGCACTCTATAGTATCTCTATTATTTTATCTCTGTGGATTCATGTTTTCATTGACTCTTTGCCCAAGGGATAGGCACTAGTCTGAAGTATAGTTTGCAATATGTTCCTCATCCAATATCAAAATCATTTAATCAAAATACTTTTGTTACTAAGAACAAATGAGATGAACTCATAAGGACCTATGTTAGCAGGACAGTGTCTTTTTTAGTGATTCCTTAGAGAGTGAATCCTTAGGTTATCCCTCCTATTTTAAAAGGGAGAAGGATGAAAGTCCTTGTATCATTGGTTTTTTCTATATTTAAGATCATAGTTTGTATGGTTATATCTTGCATATGGTTATGCTTGGTCATTTGCAAGGTAATTCATAAGTTGATTTGATATAGATGCATAGAAAATTAGTGTCCACATTAATACATGCTGTGTAGACAACCATCTTAAAAGGTAAAACCTACCTGAGCATATGTGGAGCTCAAAAATGAAGAAGGACCTTATCCAGTCCTTAGCAATTAGGCTTTTCTTATCTCTAAATCAGTATTAGAAAGCATAGTGTTCACTTAGTTATCTCAAGCACTATGGTTCATACAAGAAAAATCCCTAACAGGATGCATGTCATCTACTCCTTGGATGTCCATGGAAGTATGATCTCAGAGCAATACATGATGGAGAGAAGAATAATTATGTTATCACCAAGATAGGAAAGAAATTCCAAATGGATCCATTGCAAGAACCCAATGAAGAGAAGCATGTGGAGACAAGTGTGATGTTATTGAGTGGGAAAGAATTTCTAAAGGCCATGAAAAAGGAGAAAGGAGTCTGTTGTGTAGTAGTGATCAAACCAAAGGAGAAAAATAAGGAGAAAGTCTATTTTCCACTAGAGATACAAGATTTGTTGGAGAAGTATCATGACATAGTAGATAATGGTTTTCCAAGTACTTACCACCTATGAGGGATGTGAGTCATCAGATTGACCTTATTCATGGAGAAATTTTTCCAAACTGAGCTGCATATAAGATGACACCAAGCCAAAATGCAGAGATAGAAAAACAGATCCAAGATTTTTTGGATAAGTGGTTGATAAGGAAGAGTTTGAGCCCATGTGTTGTGCTAATAGTACTTGCACCTAAGAAGGATGTAAAATGGAGGATGTGTATGGACTCCAGGGATATAAAAAAGATCATAATCAGTTATAGGCTCCCAATGTTCTGGATAGAAGACTTGATGGATAATCTTGGAGGATCTTGTTACTTTTCTAAGGTGGACTTGAAGTCATGGTATCATCTGATAAGGGTGAGTCCATGTGATGAGTGAAAAAAATATTTTAAGACCAATGAGGGCATGTATGAGTGGCTAGTAATTCCCTTTGGCCTAAGTAATGCACCTAGCACATTCATGAGGATCATGAATGAAGTGTTGGCAGAATTTATTGGTAAATTTGTAATAGTTTACCTTGATGATATTTTGATATTTATTAGGTCCAAGGAGGAGCACATGAAGCATTTGGAGATGGTATTGAGGAGGCTACATCAAGAAAAGTTGATGATTAATCAAGAGAAGTGTGAGTTTCTAAAAACTAAACTTGTTTACCTTGGTTTTGTGGTTGCTAATAGATGTATGAAGATGGATCCTAGTAAAGTTAAGTCCATCTTAGAATGGCCTACACCTAGGTACAGAGGGGATGTTAGGAGTTTCCATGGGTTGGCCTCCTACTATAGGAAATTTGTGAGAAATTTCAGTCATGTATGTGCCCTAATTCTGAACACCATAAAAGGTGGAATCAAATACAAGTTTGAATGGATAGTAACAGCAGACCAGGGGTTTGAGATGTTGAAAAAGAGGATTGTAGAGCTACCTACTCTTAGATTTCCTAATGTAAATCAAATAATTATGGTAGAGTGTGATGCTAGGAAGTTGGCTATAGGAGCAGTGCTAAGCCAAGAGGGGCACCCTGTGGCATTCTTCTCTGAGAAGTTGAATGAGGCAAAACAAAAGTACTCCATCTATGATTTGGAGTTATATGCCATGGTACAAGCCTTGAAAAAGTGGAGACACCACCTATTACCTAGGGAGTTTGTGGTCTATACCAATAACAATGTTCTAAGTTTCCTAAATGGACAAGAAAAACTAAATAAGAGGCATATGAAGTGGGTAGAATCATTGTAGGCTTACACATTTGTTATTAAGCATAAGAAGGGGATTAGGAACAAGGTTAAAAATGATATTAGTAGGAGAGTACTCACAATCCAAGAGATACAAATATAAAGTGTAGGATTGGATGATTTCAAAGACCTCTACAAGGAAGACAAAGATTTCAAAGAAGCTTATGAAACTTGTGTAAAGTTTTAGCAAGGGTTCAAGGTGGATTTCAGTGAGTTTGTGTGGCATGAAGGCCTATTGTTCAAAGGTCATCTTATGTGTATACCGCACTATTTAATGAGGGAAAACATTGTGAAGGAGAAACACTAAGGAAGCTTGGGAGGCCACTTTGGAGCAGGTGCATAGGAATTACTATTGGCCTAAGATATGGTCAGATATGAGAATATTTGTAGAACAATGTCAGATTTGTTAGAGGAAAAAAGGAAAAAGAAGCAATCGTGGGTTGTATCAACCATTAACTATACCCCAAAGGCCTTGGGAGTGCCTTAGTATGGATTTTGTTTTGGGGTTACCAAAGACACCTACAAGACATGACAATGTGTTTGTGGTGGTGGACCATTTCAGCAAGATGGGACACTTTATTCCATGCAAGAAGACCAATGATGCCTCTCAAATTGCAGGGCTATTCTTTAGGGATATTGTAATAATTCATGGTTTTCCTTTGAATATTGTTAGTGACATGGATACAAAGTTTGTGGGTCACTTCTGGAGAACTCACTGGAAGATGCTTGGAACTAATTTGTCTTTCTCCTCAGCCTACCATCCATAATCAGATGGGAAAACAAAAGTGGTGAGAAAGGCACTTGGTAATTTGTTGAGGTGTTTGACTAAACAACATGGACAATCTTGGGATCATATCATAGGGAAGGAAAAATTTGCATACAATGAATCCATTAATAGGAGTAAAGGTAAGAGCCCCTATGAGATAGTTTATGGGGTCAATCCTAGAGGGATTTTGGAGCTGAGGGATCTCAGTTTGAGAGACAAGAGGAGTGCACAAGGAGAGTCATTTATAGAGAAAATGAATGAGCTACATGATCAAGTCAATAAGACTTTACAAAAACAAGTGGAGAAGTACAAAACCAAAGCTGATAAGACTAGGAGGGACTTGCAATTCAAGGTTGGGGATCTAGTACTTGCATACCTCTAGAAGGAGAGGCTACCCAAAGGCCAACCAACTAAGCTACTCATGAAGAATATTGGACCACTGAAGATTTTGCATAAATATGGAAAGAATGCCTATGAAGCAGAATTGCCCCCTGATTTGGGAATTTCACCTATTTTCAATGTTTGTGACTTATATCCTTACAAGGGATCATCTCTAGACACAAGTCAGTCTACCCTTGCTGATTTGGAGGAAGATGATTGGGTGAAAGGTTTGCCTACCCCAAAGCCATTACAATTGGAAAGTGTCTTGGAATCTAAGGTGATAAAGAAGACAAGGAAGGGTAACTTCAAGGAGTATCTCATCAAGTGGCAGGGACTACCTAAAGCTGAGGCTACTTGGATGACAAAGCTAGAGATTCTGAAACATGGGGTCACTCTTGAGGACCTCCTAACTCAAGGGATTTGAGTTCTTTTGTCTAGGGGAGTATGGTGCATGGCACATCCCTATTTGATGTTTTGGTGTTATTTAGGGTTGAATTAGGAGTTTTTGTGAGTGGTAGAATAAGTTCCAAAAGGTTGGAAGCAATGTTAGTCTAACTTCATGTTTGTAAGGGGTTAGTGCTCATTAGGGGTTTTTCATCTTTTGACTTCAAATTATGGAAAATTTGCCATTTTAGTGAAACATGGGTTGGAGGTATGTTTTAGGAACCTACATATCCTATTTAGGGTCCTAGGAGTCAACATCAATCATTGAGTTGACATAGGAAGTCAAAATGTTTCAAAATGCAAAAAATTGCTAGCAACATTGAAAGTTGCTCGAGCAACTTTTGCAAGAAATGACAAAATGTAGTTAAACTAATTTGTAACTACCCATGATCAATATATGAGAATGGAATCAATGTTTTGACAAGGTTAATGAAATTTTGTATTGAGACATTTACTTCTGACACCTTTGTACCGATGTCTGTAGCTCTATTTGCATAATCTGCACTATACCTTTGCTTCTGTACGGTCCTGTACAGATTGGCATAGGTGATCGGGCTCCATGTTAGTGTAGTGTTTACTTTCAACTTTCATATGCAATAGGTAGTTTATTTTTAATTTCATTAGAAGTTAATTTGTACATTTTTGAAGGTCACTAGTCTAACAGAGACATAAACAGTGTTACCTTGTTAGAAATGGCTCTAGCCAAGTTTTCCTCTAGTGGATGTGTCTAAAAATGTGCATAATTTAGGGTTAGGGTCTTTAGATAGGTTTTTAGGTTTCTTTTTGGTTTTCTCTTTGGATTTCATAGGCCAAAGATGAAGCCCTATGGATGACTAGTGAAACTAGGTGAGTCAGGACAGGGAGAAAATCGAATTGTTTTAAGCACCCAAGAACTTTTGGGAAAGACTTAGTGGAATTTATAGATGAACTAGATACTATCCTAAAAGGATTCATTGGTGGTTGGAGGAGAATCATAGATTGGAGACAAGACTTATATATTGTTCATGATCACTGGTCCAGAGGCCTAATTAATAGGCTATAATCTAGGGCCTGCAAGAAAGTAGGGTTTTGGGTGCCATCGGAGGTTGGGGTTTTGGATTTTGATGGGGTTGAATGATGTCTTGAGGATTTTCAAGTTTTTTTGTGGGTTAATTTGGGGATTTTGGAAGAAATAGGCCAAAATCGGTGAAAATAGACCTACAAGGAGTTGAGCAATTAGCCCTCCTAGTGAGTTAAAGAACAATTGGATTGGTGGGGCATCTTGGAGTGCTGAGATGGATGTAGAATGACCAAGAAAGGGTCAAGAAGTGTATGGAGAGCCTCAATGAGTGTCTGGGAAGATCCTAGGTAGAGGATTGGAAGTCTAGGTGGAGTTGTAGAGAAGGAAACTAAGCTTTTGGTTAACTAGTTGGACTAGTTAAGCTTAGAAATCTTGGAGTCTTCCAAGAACCAACTATACCTTGGAGGAGAATTTGGTGGAGAGGGTCTAGGAGATCCTATTTGGTGGAAGATCCAACAAAGAACAAATATTTGATGGTTTGTTTGGTCAAACAAGCACCTAGAGGAGAGGAAAGACACTAGATTGTCAAACCCTCTACATCATACATGGTGGTTATAAAAATGTTTTGAGAGCCAAGGCAGAAAGCCTTAGAGGAAATTTTGATGATCTCAGGATGAAAGAAGGTGAAAACATCACAAAGTACAACACAAGAATGAAAAAGGTATTCAATGCTATCTGAGGAGTTGGAGGTGTACTAAATGAGGATACAGTGGTAAGTAAGATTCTAAGAACCTTACTGCCTACTTATGCTATTAGGGTATCTTCCATACAAGAAATGAGAGAAGTGGTAAATATAAATGTTACTCTAGATAGTTTGATTGGAAGACTGATTTCATTTGAGATGAACAACTTTGATAATAGTGTCTTACCAAACATGGAGTCTGCATTCAAATCTTTTTTGAGAATAAGTAAATCAAGTCATAAACACACTATGAGAAAAGATAGTGATAGTGAAAGTGAAGAAGAAGATCTTGATGAAATTGAAGCACTTATGGCTAGAAGAATGCAGAGAGGCAAAGGTAAATTACCACTTGTTTGTTTTAATTGTAAAGAGATTGGACACGTTGCTGCAAGATGTCCTAACAAAAGAAAAGATGTCAGAAGTAATGATAGGTCATTTGACAAGAAGTTTGACAGAGGTGATTACAGAAGCAACTGACAATTAGAAAGAAGAGATACCTAAGACTACAAAGACAAAGGAAAGAAGGTCAGTTACCTAGAAAAATTCAAAGATAAAGATACTGACACTGAATTTGATGAAGACATCGAGATTGTGTTTCTGACAGTAAAAGATGATTTAGATGATGATGAAGAAAGGTATGTACAAACTACACTCATATCTAAAGTTAGTAAAAATGATGTCTAGATCATAGATAGTGGCTGCACTCACCATATGACTGGTGACAAAAAAAAATTGAGACTTTTGAATACTAAAATGGTGGTTCAGTAAGAATGGGTAATGACACACCTTGTCCAGTTGAAGGAAAGGAACTATAATGTTGAATAACCTCATAAAATGTGACAATGATTATTGGGTGAAAGGATTTAATTATAATCTGAGTGTTTCTTAGTTGAATAATTTAGGTCACAGAGTAGCATTTGAGAATAAGAAGACAAAGATCTTCAATAAATCAGGAAGTCTGATTGGTACCAGTGAGCAGACAAAAGGTAACTTATTCTATCTAAATGATACTGACACCACTTTCTTAATGGGTAGAAATGAAGACATATGGTTGTGGCACAAAATATTGTGTGATGTAAACTTTTACAACATGAAAAAAATAAGTAGAAAGAGAAATGTAAGAGGCTTACCAACGGTGATTAAGCTTGACAATATCATGTGCAAAATTTGTCAAAAAGTTAAGATGAAAAAGTCTAGTTTCAAAAGAAAAACCCATACATCTGATTCCAATCTAGAATTAGTCCATACTGGACTATGTGGAACCATGAGGACAGAGAGTTATAATGGTGATAGATATTTTATTCTCTCTATTGATGATTACTCTAGAATGATGAAAGTAATGTTTCTAAAAGATAAATCTGAAGCATTCAAGATTTTTAAATGGTACAAAGCAATGGTAGAAAAACAAAGTGATAAATAATTGAAATGCTTAAGATTATATAGAGGAGGGGAATTTATTTTAGATGAATTCACTATATTTTTTAATGAGCATGGAATCAAAAGATAGGTCTCTACAGCGAGAACACCACAACAAAATGGAATTGCTAAAAGAAGGAACAAATCCATTATTGATTGTGCAAGGACACTGATGATAGAGAAAGGCATCACCCAAATATTTTGGAGGGAAGTTGTCAGTACTATTGTTTACACATTGAACATAGTACAATTAAAGAAATACACCAAGAAGACACCTTATGAGATATGGTATGGTTACACACCCAATGTAAGTTACTTCAAAAATTTTGGTAGTCAATGTTATATCTTGAAAGATGATAGAAATGGAAAGCTTGACTCCAAAAGTGATGAAGGAATCTTTCTAGGGTATTCCACCAAGAGCAAGGCTTATAAATGTCTCAATAAATCCTCTAACAAAATTGTTGAAATTGCAAATGTGAAGATAAATGAATTTGTGGAGAAGAATGAAAAGGAAAGCACAAAAGAACCAGAGGACTAAAATAGGTTTTTTACAATGAAGAACTTGACACTCTACCCAAGAAACAATGTATAGCTCCCGAGCAAAAAATAATTGCACCTAAGCATCAGGCTGCAAATACCGACAATCAAGATATTTCTCAAAATGGCATACTAAGTGATGGAGATCAGAATGAAGAACACAATGATGATACAGATGATAGACAAAGATCTGAGCCTATACTTTCTAGATATGCCAGAAGGAACCATCCATAGAACCAGATCATTGGAGACAAGAAGGCTAGTACGAGAACCAGAAGTAAGTCTCTGAATACAAGATGTCTTATTTGTGATTATGAGCCAAAATTTGTCAATGCTGCACTTGATAATGATGAATGGATTAGTGATATGAATGAGGAAATTTAGAATATTGAGAAAAACAAGACATGGACACTTGTACTGGGACCAGATGAAAAGAATTTCATCGGTACAAAATGGA
Organism: Thuja plicata; assembly: GCA_018584345.1. NCBI lineage: Eukaryota > Viridiplantae > Streptophyta > Pinopsida > Cupressales > Cupressaceae > Thuja > Thuja plicata. The sequence continues at coordinate 1,219,312 of MU223881.1, read as the reverse complement.
TATTAAGAAATAAACTAAATGAGAATGGAGAAGTCACCAGAAATAAAGCATGACTAGTATGCAAGGGGTATGCCCAACAAGAAGGGATGGACTATGGAGAGACCTTTGCACCCATTGCTAGGCTAGAAGGAATGAGAATATTAATTTCTTATGATGCATGTAAAGGATTCAAGGTATATCAAATGGATGTCAAGTTTGCATTCCTAAATGGAGTCCTTGAAGAAGAGGTATACATTGAGGAACCAGAAGGGTTTGTTGATCCAGAAAAGAGGTACATGGTATGTAGACTACACAAATCCTTGTATGGATTGAAACAAGAACTCCGAGCCTGGTATGAAAGACTTCATTCCTATCTCATAAGTATTGAATTTGTAAGAAATAGTGAAAACATTAATCCTTATTTGAAGGAAGATAATGATGCTAACATTTTGATTGCTGAGATATTTGTTGATGACATCGTATTGGAGGAAATGACATGCTATGCAAATTATTTGCAAATGAAATGAGCAAAGAGTTTGAGATGTATATGTTTGGAGAGATCAAGTTCTTTCTTGGTCTATAGATCATGCAAAAAGATGAAGTTATTTCCATTACACAATCCAAATACATCAAAGAAGTGCTAAAAATATTAAAGATGGAAGATTCCAAACCAGATGGAATACCGATGGCAACTAGATGTAAGATGAAAAAGGAGGACAAGTCATCAGAGGTAAAATAGACTTTGTATAGATCAATGATTGGATAACTCATGTATGTTTTACATACTAGACCAAATATTGCACATGCAGTAGGAATAGTTGCAAGATTTTTTGCTAATCCCAGGGAATCACATATGACTGCTATGAAAAGAATCCTAAGATATCTGAAGAATACCGAGGAATATAGCTTATGGTATAGAAGAGGAGGGAAATTTGAACTTAAGGTCTTTATTGACGTTGATTGGGCTAGAAATATTGATGACCAAAAGAGCATAGCTAGAGGAGTATTGTTTATGGTTGACAGAATTGTCACATGGATCAACAAGAAGCAAGGATGCATCTCTCAGTCTACTGCAGAAGTAGAGTATGTTGTTTCTGCTACAAATTGCTCAAATATTGCATGGATCAAATAGTTACTAGAAGGTATGCATATGAAAATTCTTCAAACAGTAATTATCTATTGTGATAATACCAGTGAAATAAATATATCCAAGAAGCTAGTCATACATGCCAAGACAAAGCATATTTTCATCAAGTATCATTATTTGAGAGAAGAAGTTCAAGCAAATGAGGTGGTACTTGAGTATGTGAAATCTAAGGAACAATTAGCTGATATCTTCACCAAGCCACTACCCAAGGATGCATTTGAATACTTGAGAAAGAGACTAGGGGTCAGACCCTTGTCTACTGGTCAGTAAAATGACTAGAAGGCTGCATCAGCCTGCATATTATCAGGATATCATTTATGTTGATGCAAGCACAAAGATGAACTTCAAATATAAATATATACACAACAAGGTATTTATCTACTCCGAGCACCAGAGGTATTGTATTACTGATGGATTGGGAAATTCAAGGATTATGATGTAGGAGCATCCTGGGTGTAAGGGCAATCTTGCATCACCCAAAAATATTTCTGTTTTCTTTTCAATAAGGGCTACCTTGTGCAGAGCTGCTATCTATGAAAACTTGCTATTTTTAGTAAGTTGGCCATACGATCTCGGAATGTTTTGATTTTGCATGTGGAGGTTCATCTCAGTCATATCAGCTTGCCAGTAAAGTTTCATGGCTAGATCAGGTCTAGTTTTGAAGATATTGAAAATTTTCGGTATTGAAAACAGGGTACAGAAACTTCGAGCTCAGTTTTGAACGCTTTAGAAGCCCCGGATGAGGTCGAAACTTGGATTCGATGATGCTTGCATATCAAGCTATTGTAGAGCGCTTCGTGGCATTTC
>MU223881.1:1205154-1216061 GCA_018584345.1 Thuja plicata | reverse complement strand
GACATAGATTCTGAAGACAACTAAATTCACACTGACAAAATAGTCAGTTATCAGTGATGACTAACTGAAGTATTGACCGACAGAATAAAGAGTTCAAAAATGACAAAATGCTTATCTATCAAGAGCTAAAAATAGACTTAACTAATACTTATCATTGTTTTAATCGACAAGATAAAGTCGGAGATAAGTAATGGATTTAAATCTTCTTTGTCCATTTGGAAAGAAGATCTCTATGAGAGAGAACTAGAGTTTTTTTTAAAATCTAATTGGCGAGAATTGTGGATCGCGCCAAGATAAATAAAGCCAAGAAATGGTGAAATCATGTCTATAAAAAGACAACCTAATTCATTATGAATTTCGGAGAAGGGGAGTGACAAGAGAATAGATGATGAAGAGATTTTGAAGGAGAAGAAAGTCTTCATTCAGACCTGATCAACAAGCTGAGGAAAGAGCTAGATTTTGCAGACATCAAAAATAGCAAAACAACATCATAGAGTAGAATATTGTGGAGCAAAGGTATTGAATTGATTATATTGATCCGAGAGGTAATGCACTTACAATAAATCTGAAAATATATAATTCAATTTGTATGTGTGAACCGATCACTTTACTCTTTCAGTTTAACCATTGAAGCATCAAGTCTCTTAACTGAGCAAGACTTAAAAGTCTTTTCTAATTGAGATACATCCCAAGGAGTATCAAAAATTTTGATCATAGAAAGTAGCATTGGATATGCTTGATACCTATTGATAGGCCAAGTGAGTGTTTGATCAAGGATGGTAGCATTCAATGCCAGATACAAAGTGAAAAAATATCTTTTAAATCCTCTAACAAGGTCACACCTAACAGTGTGTTTGTAACCTTTAATGGGGTTGGCTCTTAACCATGCTCACTTCAAAAGAGTGAAAATTTGGGGTACCAGACCCAGTGGATTTTCCCTTAATAGGGTTTCCACATTAAAAATCTATGTGTTATGTGTTTATGAGTCATTTATTTATTGTTTTTCATTTCACACAAGTCATTCTGGATTGATCGGTATACACTAGTTATTTACCATGTTTCAGTAAATACAAAGACTACTTATCGGTAAACATATAGAAGAAGGTTTTACAAAGCATTTCGACAAGTAGGAATTTGATATAATTATTTAAATGCATTCATATTATAGGACTGAAGATAACTAGATGTATAATTTGTGGTACTAAGTTTGAAGGGTTGATTTAAGGATTAATTTTTGAGACCGCTGATTCGCCCCCCTCTCTCAATTATTACTAAAAGTTAGTCCCGTTTGGTGATTTTTTGTTTAGTTATAAGTTTATGTTTTGAGAGCTTAGGATAGGCTCTTGGCATGTTTTGGACCTCTCCCACACCCTTGGAGGTTGTTAATGTTGGCATTTTACTCAAAATAGCAACTTTGTCAAATGTTGCCAAAAATTTGTCTTTTTGCAAAATGTTGCTTGAAGAATGAAAACTCAACTGTAACCGGCCATACCAAATTATTGGAGCATTTGTAATTCCAAGATTATGGTATTAGATTGTCTTATGCCTTCTTGGAAGGTTAGAATTTACTGTGTATAGAGCTTGATGTTCAGAGAAGGAATTCTGAGTCATTTTGATAGTGTACGACCTCGTACGGATTCCTTTTCTGGATCTAGTTGTAGAAATTTGTGATTCTTTGAGTTACTTAAACATTCCAATTGGTTTTATTTGTTTTTGTTAATTTTCATAGGCGTTAGAGATTTTACTTGCTCACTATTTGAGAAACCAAAGTTTACTGGGTTTGCCCCAAAGATGTGATCCTAACTTGGGATTTAACTAGTGGATCTGCTCACCCACTTAAGAAATAAAAGTTAGGATCATGCTCTTTAAGAATCCTAAATATTAGAAGCTCAATTTTAGTTTTATGATTTTTAAGACAAAGCCCTAGGCTAATTATCTCATTGTAATTAGCTTGGTTCTTTTGTACATTCACATGCGTGTGAACTATATGATTGGGAGGATCAAACCAATGGTGGTTCAAGACAATTTTGGGGTAGAGGAACCTATCTAAGCCCTTTTTTTCATTCTATGAACCCACCTTAGACCACTTTCTTAGCAATCCAAGCCTAACCTAGCTAATTAGGTCTGTGAGCTTTGCAAGAGTTTAGTGGTGCAGGAGTGGAGTGAAGTGATAAGGCTTTGGGAGGTTTCAAAACACCATGAAGGGTATCTAGAAACCTAATGAGATCAATTATATTCTTTTTTGTTTGAAATTTATGCTCGAAAAACCATCTGGAAAGGGCTACAAGGAATTCTAGGCCATTTATTATTTGACAATCCTTGGGTCTTGATATAGCACTAGTCTTGCTCCTTTCTAAGACCTCCTATAGGGTCTCCTTGCTAACACTATTGACCTACTAGGGTTCTTTCAATAACCCTAGGATATTTATGAATCTTATCACAAGATCCTAATTCCTTCAACTAGTGGACACCATTTTGTAGACCAAAACACTTCCAAACTTTCTCCTAGACCTCAAATGGTCTTTCTTGCATCCTTTACCTAAAATTCTCCAATTGACCCAAATTGATCAATTATCAATCTTAAGAGAGGATTATGGTTTCCAAGATTCTCATAGGACCCTTTCCATCACCTACAAGCACACTTTGCATCAGAACCCTAATCGAATTCCAAGAAACTCCACAATTTCTTCCTGAATAGGGCTATAAGCAATTAGCCCTAGTTAGTCACTTTTTCTGCATTAACACACAAAATGTCTTAAAAATTTTAGGGTCTAGATACCCTTTTCTGTGACACTAGATATTTTCTAGGTCTAGGTCTCCCAAGCTGTCTATACAGCTCTACCTACAATCAAGGCTAAAAATTAGGGTTTTGAGGGTTTCAGAATCAATCTATCAGAAACTCCATTCTTTCTATCAAAACCACTTCACCAATTCTTCCCATTCACTTTGGAATCTCATAACACACCACCCTAATCCTCTCTAATCTTTTATTGAAGCTATGAATGCTTTCAATCCACCAAAATAACTCTACAACTATTGGTGACCCGTAGCCATCCCACACTGGATCGCCTAGGGCATCACCTTAAAAATGGCTGCCATAACTTCCAAGGCCCCTCCTTAACTTTACACAATGTAAATGGATTTAGGAACCATAATCCAAGAGTCTGTGCAAGTTCCACAGTGGAAAATGGAGTTAAGACCCCGTTTGCAGATATTGCTCAAATCAAACTAGCGACTAGACTAAACTCAAAAGATTTTTTACAAGAAACTAAAACTATTGAATCAAAAAAGCTAACACCACAAGAAGTATTTAAAAAACCTACATTACACTAAACAAAGCTTACATAATTAATTTCAATCCATTAAACTATCTGATCACTTCAAAACAAATAAACAATCACTGTAATTGCATTATACAGTCCGTACACAAAATTAATCCTACTTGCCAACCCTCCAAAAATATTGAGGATGGTCTTAAGTAGTTGACCCCCACAAAAATTCATCAGTTTTAGACAATTATCTAACCAAATCCACCTAAAATCCAATCTTGCACTAAAAGCTGTTAATAATGTCAATGACAACATTGACAACTTTTGCAACTTTTTGGATATGCTATCCAAACTTGGTCAAAAGTTGTCCAAAATTAGCCAAAACATAAATTATGGTGCAACCACTTGAAATAAGACTCGTAGGCCCTTTCATGGCCAATTTGGTATTCAAATCCCCAAAAAAACTTATTGGACCTAATTAGACACAGGGTCACTAAGGACGTAACAACTCATCCTCTCACTTGACACACAACACACTAGGAACATGATGTCCCCTTATTAACCTTGTGGTCTGGCTAGAACCACTACAAGACAAAACATAAAAAATCCCTAGGTCACGATGCATTCTCTAGCCTACCTAGGTGCTCCTACACCATGCTCCCCCAAAAGGAAAAGCTATATCACTCATGTGGAAAAAAGATCCTCTAAAATGCCCACCTTCTTGAAGTCTTCTTCTGCAATCCATGAAGCCTCTTACTCTGGCCTATCCTTCCACTAAATAAAATGCTCTGTGTAGAATTTATGTCTAGTAGTATTCTTAACTTGGGAGTCTAGAACTTTGTCAGCCACCATCTAAAACTTTGGAGGTAAGACAACAACCTCCACATCATCACTGAACCCTTGATTTTTTGGATTGAACTCATCTACTGACCCTTTGGACTAGATTAAGTCTTGAACATTAAATACTGAAGATATTCTCAAGTCTAATGGTAAGTCCACTTTATAGGCGTTAGCCCCATATTTTTCCAATATCCTGCAAGGTCCCACCCTTTTCATCTGAATCTTGGTAGGGACACCCTTCTATAGCCTTGATTTGTTCAAGTGAACAATGACATAGTCACCCACTTTAAACTGAACATCCTTCCTCTTCTCATCAACTTTGGCTTTCAACTTATGTTGGTTGTCTTGGATCTACTTCTTGAATTGGTCTTGGATCTCTTTCATGGTATGGGTGAAGTCCTCTGCATGGCCACTTCTATATTCCATCCCACCAAAATCTATGAGCTCACAAACACCCCTAGGGTGCATGCCATAAACAACCTCAAATGGTCTCTTTCCTATCATTCTATTCTTTCTATCATTGTAAGCATATTCTTCTTAGGGAATGACCACATCCCAAGTCTTCCCATACTCCTTAGTTAGGCACCTTAAGAGGTTACCCAACAACCTATTTACCACCTTAGTCTAGCCATCAGCCTAAGAGTGGTAAGCTAAACCAAAAGATAGGTTAGTGTCCAATCTTGTCCACAATGTTCGCCAAAAATGGCTCATAAATTTCACATCCCTATCAGATACTATACTCAAAGGAAGACCATGAATCCTTACAATCTCTTTAAAAAATAAATATTCTATGTGGCTAGCATCATTAGTAGTCTTACATGGAATGAAATGTCTCATTTTACTAAATCTATCAACAACTACATAAATGCTATCATACCCATGTTTAGTCTTGGGTAAGCCCACAATGAAATCCATACTCACACACTCCCATGGCCTGTTAGGGACTGGTAGAGGCTGATACAATCCTACATTACTCATTCCTCCTTTTGCCTTCATGAAAACAGCACACTACTCCACATACTTGGTGATATCCTTTAGCAACTTTACCCAATGGTAGAACCTTTGGACTAGTTATAAGGTCTTGTCCTTACCAAAATGACCACTTAGAGAAATATTATGTTTCTCTTGGATGAGGTTCATCCTCATTGACCCTTTAGGTAAACACAACTAATTTCCCTTGAATAACAACCCATTTTGTAAAGTAAAATCAGAGAAATTGCTATGAAAATGATTTTCAAATTCAACACATACCTTATAGGCCTCACCAAAATCCTCATCTACTTTGTAGAGATCTTTGAAGCTATCAATCCCAATGCTATTCAAGTAGACTTCTTGTACCATCAAAAATCTCCTGCTTAAGACATCTGCCACCTTATTGAGTTGACCCTTCTTGTGCTTTATAGTAAAAGTGAATGCCTGCAAGTACTCCATCCACTTCAAATGCCTATTGCTAATATTTTCTTGAGTGTTGATGTAACTAAGAGCCTGATTGTCAGTAAATACAAAAAAAAATTTAGGCAAAAGATAGTGTCTCCATTTTCTCAAAGATTGGACTAAGGCATATAGTTCCAAATCATAAGAAGAATATTTCTTTTTAGCCTCATTCAGTTTTTCACTAAAGAAGGCAATAGGCCTACCTTCTTGAATCAATACCCCTCCTACTACCATTCCACTAGCATCACATTCTATGGTAAACAACATCTCAAAGCTTGGCAATTGTAGGGATGGTTGAGTAACCACCTGTTTCTTAAACAACTCAAAGGCTTTCTCTACTTCTAATGTCCATATGAGCTTAGTTTTGACCCCACCCTTTATAGTATCCATCAAAGGTGCACATATCCCATTGAAATTTCTAATATACTTCCTACAAAATTGGGCAAGACCATGGAAACTCCTTACCTCAGTGGCAGTGGTAGGTAGAGGCCAGTTCAGGATAGCAGCAACTTTATCTTTGTCCATCTTCAAAGACCCCTTGGACACCACAAAGCCCAAGTGGACTAGTTCTTGTTTGAAGAAATCACACTTCTCAAGGTTAATAGCCAATTTCTCCTCATGCAACATTTTCAACACTACCTCAACATGTCTGATATGCTCCCCTCTTGTCTTGATAAATATTAGTATATCATCAAGATATACCACCACAAACTTCCCTGTGAAGTCCTTAAGCACTTCATTCATGAGCCTCATGAAATTTCTCAAAGCATTAGAGAGGCCAAATGGAATAAAAAGCCATTCATATAACCCATCTTTGGTCTTGAATGTCATTTTCCATTCATCACCTTCCGTCACCCTAATTTGGTGATAACCACTCTTCAAATCTAGCTTTGTAAAGTATATTGCCCCTCCTAGGCAATCCATAAGATCCTCTATCCTAGGTATAGGATACCTATACATTATAGTGATTCTATTGATATCCCTTGAGTCTATGCATAATCTCCACTTTCCCTCCTTCTTGGATGCTAAAACAACTGAGACTGCACAAGGGCTAATACTCTTCTTGATCAAGCCTTGATCCAAGAGTTCCTGAACCTACCTAGCTACCTCCAAGTTCTGATCTAGAGTCAGCTTGTATGCTGCCTTGTTAGGAAAGGTTTCCCCTAGCACTAAGTCTATTTGATGACTTATAACCCTCTTAGGTGGTAGGGTTACAGGAGTGCCATCACTCACTATGTCCTTGTACTTCTGAAGAAATTATTGCACTTCCATTGGTAATGGCTCCTTCACTAATTGTTCCTCTTTCTTAGGTCTTAGAACAATAGCATAACCTTCCCCATCATCATCCTTGATGTAATTTAAAAACTCCTTACCACTACATAACATGACATTAGGAGTTCTAGTTTGTGATTCTTCATCCTGTAACAAAGACTGAATTTTGAAAGTCTTCCCTCCTTTCTTGAATGTGATGGAATTGTCCTTCACATCATACACTGCCCCATTATCAAATTTCCAAGGCCTCCCAAGAAGCAAATGGAAAGCATCCATTTGTAGGATGTCATAAACAAATATGTCCTTGTACCCTGCTATTGAGAACTCTACCCATGTTTTCTCATTGACCAGTACACTTTGGCCTTTATTGAGTCATTTCACCTTATAAGGATTCACATGGGGTATCTTGGCTAGCTTAAGTTTTACCACTGCCTCCTCTGAAATGATTTTATCAATTGAACCAGAGTCCACTATTACTTTGCATACTTTGCCTAAGATCTTACATCTTATCCTAAACAGAGCTCTCCTATGCTTGGGCTCATATTTGATTGGCTTCATTATCAACACTCTACTAAACATTAAATTCTCTCCCATCTCTGAATCTAGATGGTTTATTTAAGGGTCTTTGACACTTGAAGTGTCCTCATGTACATATGCTATCCTCTTATCACTATTTTCTATAGAGGGTTTGTCTAGACATCTATAGGCTAGATGGCCTAACTGTCCACAATAGTAACATTTCATGATTGCAAAATAAGAACTACTCCTACCTCCTCTTCCTCTATTAGGACCACCATGATTACCTCTGCCTCTGTTATAGCCTCCTCTTGAACTACTTTCAGTCTGCTACTCTGTCAACTTGTTCTCTCCTTGGGACCTTTGTTCACTACCCCTACCTTGGTAGCCTCCTCTTTGACCCCTTTAGGTCTCTCCCTCTCCCTCTGCCTCTATTTTTATTGTTGTTCTTGAAGATAGAATCCCCTTTCTTCGTATTCTTTTCTTCCACTTTTATAGCCAATTGATGACACTTTTGAATAGTGGTAGGTGTAGGCTAATCTCCTCTTGGATGTTCCACTTCAATCCACCCAAGTATCTAGCCACTCTGATTAACAATTCTTCCTACAATTTAGACATTAGACACAATCTCTGGAATTCCTCAGTATATGAGGCCACATCTAGGTCTTTCTATTTGAATTTTTGTCTCTTCCTATGGAGTTGTATTTCATAGTCCTCCAGAAGATAACTCTCCTTCAACTTGGTTACCATAGCATTCCAATTTTCTATTTTTTGCTTACCCATACTTACGCTTTCATCTTGAAGGTATTTCCACCAGGTCAAAGCTGACCCTCTAAATCTAGACTTGGCCACTTTGATCTTTTAGGCTTCACTTATCCCCTCACACTCAAAGTGATTCTCCATTGATTCAATCAAGTCCATGAGTGTTTCAATATCCATCTTCCCTCCAAAAAAAGGTATTCCTTCTAAATCCTTGCCACTTAATGCCTTTATGGCCTTCAAGAAAGGTTACTCATTCAACACTGGGTCTGGTTTGGGGATAAAGTCTTCCTCTTCAATTTTCTTCTTACCTCTACTACTAGTTTTAGCTTCAAAGTCTTTCTTCCTAGTAGCATCTGCAAGTTCTTCCATCTTTATCCTCATTTCCTCCAAGGTACTCTCAAGGAGGATATTTTTCTCCTTTTTCTCTTCCATGTCCTTGGTTAATTCTACATTTTTCACCATCTTTATAGAACCACAAGATTCCACTTTTGACATAAACCAATCTTCCCAAGTTTCTCAACTTGCTCTAATACCACTCTGATGTAGCACTAGTCTTGCTCCTTTCTAAGACCTCCTATAGGGTCTTTTAGGTCACTCTATTGACCTACTAGGGTTCTTTAACTAACCCTAGGCTCTCTAGGAATCTTATCACAAGATCCTAATTCTTTCAACTAGTGGACACCATTTTGTAGAACAAAACACTTCCAAACTTTCTCCTAGACCTCAAATGGTCTTTCTTGCATCCTTTACCTAAAATGCTCCCATTGACCCAAATTGATCAATTCTCAATCCATAGAGAGGATTAGGGTTTCCAATATGTTCATAGGACCCTTTACATCACTTGCAAGCACACTTTGCATCAAAACCCTAATCGAGTTCCAAGAAACAACACAATTTCTTCCCAAATAGGGCTACAAGCAATTAGCCCTATTTAGTCACTTTTTCTACATTAAGACACAAAATGTCTTAACAAGTGTCCAAAAAATTTTAGGATCTAGATACCCTTTTCTGTGACACTAGATATTTTATAGGTCTAGGGTTCCCAAGTTGTTCGTATAGCTCTGCCTACAATCAAGGCTGAAAATCAAGATTTTGAGCATTTCAGAACTAGTTGTTAGAAACCCCATTCTTTCTATCAAAAAAAATTCACCAAGTCTTCCCATTAAATTTGGGATCTCATAACACACCACCCAAATCCTCTGCAAGCTTTGATTGAAGCTATGAATGCTTTCAATCCACGAAAATAGCTCTGCAACTATTGGTGACCCCTAGCCATGCCACACTAACTCGCCTAGGGAATCACCTTAAAAATGGCTTCCATAACTTCCAAGGCCCCTCCTTTAATATAAAAAATGTACATGGACTCAACCACCATAGTCCAAGATTCTGTGCAAGTTCCATAGTGGAAAATGGAGTTAAGACCCCATTTGCAGATATTGCTCAAATCAAACTAGTGACTGGACTAAACTCAAAATATTTTGTACAAGCAACTAAAAATATTGAATAAAACAAAATAACACCACAATAAGTCTTGAAACAACCTAAATTACACTAAACAAAGCTTACAGAAGCAATTTCAATCCATTAAACTATCCAATCACTTCACAACACATAAGAAGTCACTGTAATTTCATTATAGAGTCCGTACACAAAATTACTACCACTTGCCAACCCTCTAAAAAGCTTGAGGATGGTCTTAAGTAGTTGACCCCCACACCAATTCAATGGTTTCAGACACTTATCTAACCAACTCCACCAAAAATGCAATCTTGCACTAAAAGTTGTCAATGTTGTCAATGACAACATTGACAACTTTTGCAACATTTTGGATATGCTATCCAAACTTGGTGAAAAGTTGTCCAAACTTAGCCAAAACAAAAATTAGGGTGAAACCAAATGAAATAAGACTCTTAGGCCCTTTCTTGGCCAATTTGGTATTCAAATCCCAAAAACACACTATTGGACCTAATTGGACACAAGGTCACTAAGGACCTAACAACTCATCCGCTCACTCGACACACAACACACTAGGAATAAGATGTCCCCTTATTAACCTAGTGGTCTAGCTAGAACCACTACAAGCCAAAACATAAAGAAGCCCTAGGTCACAATGCGTCCTCTAGCCTACCTAAGTGCTCCTGCACCAGGTCTGTAAGACTAAATCCATTTGGGGATTCTCTACCCTTGGGGTCTAAACAAAGTCTTCCATCACCTAGTTTTCTTGGCTTAAGCCTCTGGTAAAGATTTCTACTCTTTAGCTTGGTTTAAGGAAAGCATCCATAAAAGATATATTACAGAGATTGGTATCTTAGCTTGGAGAGCTAATTTGTGATAAAAGGAGTGAGTTGGCCTCTTAGACAAGTCAATACACACCCTAGGAAGACATATGTGGAGTTGGGGTGTTTGGATTAGAATTTTGAAGTGGTAACAAGGAGTTGGAGCCCATCTAGGTATTCTTGCAGTGCACTCTGCATCACCTAGGGCCCCTCAAGACCACTAGGACCTCTTAGTAGAACATTTTATGACTTAAGATTCCTTACAGAAACTCTATTATGACATAAGACCCTACATAGGACCTATTATGACATAAGACCCTTACTATGACCTAATATGACATGATACTTGACCATAAAACCTAACTTATCATGACATAATAGGGTCATTTTGTTTGTATGCGTCTAGATAACTCCCTAGTTTTGTTTATACATTTTATTGTTATATGTTTGATATTTTAAGTTTATGAATCGAGGTATATATATACATACATACATACATATATATATATATATGTATATATATATGTATATATATATA
>MU223881.1:1168832-1191623 GCA_018584345.1 Thuja plicata | reverse complement strand
TTATCCATTCTTCATTATCTAGTGCAGCATTGACAGATTTTGGCTCAAACTCACAAATTAAACAATTTGAGTTTAAAGACTTACTTCTTGTTCTTGTACCAGCTTTCTTATCTCCTATGATCTGGTCATATGGATGGTTCCTTCTTACATATCTTGTAAGTAAAGGTACATCTCTTTGTGTATCAACTTGATCTTCATTGTCTTGCACATTTTCTTGATCATTATCCTAACCATCGGTAACAACATTCTGACCGTCGGTTGTAACATTCTGTTATTCTGGAAATAAGCACTATTGCTCGGGTTGAGTTATGGGTTATGTTAGATTTTTTTCTTGCACCACAACCTTAAAATGACAGTATACTGATTATACTCAAATGCAAACTCCCTTTTGACATGAGAAAGGCTAATTGCTGAGGTATTTTATAAAACTGGGGATACCTATTATCACCTCCTTCGTTTTGAGTTCCACAGACTCAAGCAGGTATTAGCTATTGAAAACTTATTGATTCTTCAGCCTATATATTTGGTGGACTAATTCATTCATTGGTTATTTACTTCAAACCTCACTGTAATAACTTATAAAGTACCTTGGAGATTGCAATAATTAGTTTGAAATAGAGTACTAAAAGCCATGCTATGGTCTTAATAACATAAACCAATGAGACAAGGACTTTCATCCTTCTTCCTTTTACTTAGGAGGGATAACCAAATGATCCACTCTTCAAGGGATTATCAAAGTGAATGGTATCTTACTAATACAAATCCTTATGAGTTTAACTCATTTGTTCTTAATAATAGAAGTATATTTGACTGAAATGATTTTGAATAGTATTGAATATTTTGGATGATGATAGATTACCAATACAAATTCCTAGACCAGTGCCTATCCTTGGGCTTATAGAATCAATAAATAAAAATCCATAGAAATATAAAAAATAGAGTACTGTAAGATGCCTTACAACCTACATGCAACTCAAATAAGATGCCTTGCAAACTATCCTATCACTTCTACAATATTGTATCAAATCCTTAGATATTGTTATGCTCCCTGAAACTACTCAAAAAACTTAGTTCTTCCCTTGAAATAAACTTGCAAGCAATTAAATCGCTACCTTGTAACCAATATGCTTAAAAATGCCTTATAGATTTAAACATAAAAGAGCATACACAAGAAGTAAAGAGACAACAATAGTATATAGTAAAGTTGCATTGTATTTTATTCATATATTTCCGCTTCATTACATAAAAAGCTTAAAAAGCTCAAAGACACAGACTGAAAACTAGAAAGTTTGGTTTTCCAATATAATTTCATCTCTTCTAACTATTATAATTTTGATCTATTTATAGGTCCTTAACAATCTTGGAATCCTTTAAAGTTAGGATGCAACAAGCTTTAGATGGTTTAAGGAACCTAACCCTAAAAGTATAGAAAAGACAAGAAATGAGAATGTATAAGCGATGAGGAGACAAAAATAGGGGATAAGATCTGATCTTCTTTGTCTTCATCTGGATTCTGGTGCCTTTGTCTAACAATGTTCAGGATAGCATTTAATATTCATACTAAGATCAAGTGACCACCATTTTAGGCTAACCTACACTTGTCTTTGATAATAACTAACCTCCCTATGCTCAATGGTCAGGTGCCAAGTGTTCCTCTTTATTCTTCATCAAAGATTTCCTCCTCTATTACCAAAGGCTTCTTCTTTGTTTTGGTCATCAAGTCCCAAACTGTCACCTCATCCTCTGCTAGCCATTTAAAACTCTGTATGCTCCATAGTTGTCCCTTTTGTCTCTCCCATCTAACATTAGTGATTCTCTTAACATCCACTAAAAACTTGTTGATGTCAGTCTCTTCCCTAAAGGCCTCATCCAAAATCTTATTAAAACCATCTAAATCTAAATCAGATTATGTAATAAATGCCTCATTTCTTGGCATTCTGCTATCAAACTCACTCCTCCAGGCCTTCAAGGCCTTAACCTGATCATCTTCTCCTTTCAAAGAAGGAACAAACCTTTTGAAATCTAGTGAAAATAGGCGTATTTTAGCCTCTATTTGATTGAGTTTTCCCTTAAAGAATGATAAGGCTACATTTACCTTTTTTTTTTATCTCATCGTCCACCTCAGTCACAATCTCTGGTAAATCTGATCTATGCTATTGCAAAGAGGGAAGCTTCTCAAATAACTACACCCTAGGAGACCAAGTGACAAAATAAGGGTTCAAAATTGAAATATACCCTAGTACTTCAGCATGTAATGTGGGTAATTTTTTATAAGCATTAAGGATGATATTTGTTTTATCTTTAAGTATATCTATCCTATGCTGAAGAATGCATCTTAATGCATTAATGGCCACCTCATTATTCTATTGGGCCACATACTTTGTTTCAACTACTTCCTTTGCTTCAACTTTCTCCTCTATCTACAAAGGCTGCACTGAGGGCACATATACCACTTCAGGTTTCTCTTGTAATTGCTTTGTCATCTCAATAATTACCATGTCTTATTGATGTATCTTTATATGACATAATTCCCTATCCTTTGCTAGGGCACTAGCCTCTTCAATTAAAATGCCACACTTCTTAGACAATTGTTTTGTCTTATCCCCATTCAAGTGTGCCCAATGTGTCATGATCTAGGAAATCTCAAGATCTTTAGTATTCTGCACTATCCAGACCATTTGATTTCCAATCATGCTCTCCTGAATATTTACTAGTTGATGCTTTTGGTCTTTTGGACATAGATTCCACATGGCAAAGGCTTTTGATTTTGGACTATATCCAAACCCTTTAATCATGTCGCCCATCTGGATCTCACTTGCCATCTTAAGATCCAGTTGTTTTCTAATTTGATCAATTATGAATTTTGAGGCTAAATCCCAGCCCTCAACAAGAAAAATTCCACTGTTTAAAACCATCTTTCTTGCCTCATCAGGAGAGACATCTTCACTGTCAGGATCATAGGCTTGCAGAGCTAGCAGAGCCTCATTTGTCACTGTCTCTTCACCATCTGACTTCACCTGCTCATTGATTTTCTCCTTCTTATGCCATCTCAAGAAATCTTTCAACTCATCAATTTTAATAAAGTTGTCATCACTCAAAAATTATTGTTGGTGAAGTAGCCTTTCATCAATACCTGACCTAAGAGGCAATTCTATGTTCTCCTTTTCTCCTTTCTATTGTCTTTTTCCTTTTCTAGTTTCTTTCCTTAGATTGTGATCATCCAATTTGTTCCTAGGAATAAGAGCACTTGTCCTATCTCCCTTCTCCTTTCTTGTATAGGAGGTTTGACCAGGGTCAACTTTTTGCCTTTTTTTGGCAGGCTCCTCTATATCATTTGGCTGGGATACCTCAGTCAGGTCTATGATATGCCCTTGTTCTCCCTAAAAATGAGTAGCCTCTGCAACATTTTTTTGGGGTTGGTCAATCTGAGGTGGATGAGCATATTCTCCATCACTTTCACTCTCATACTCAGATTTTGAATAATCAGATTCTTTTCCCCCTTTCTTCGTATCTAGAACTCTATCTAATTGCTCACAGAGTGTGTAAAAGTTATCAATCATAGCCTTGATTTGATCAAAATAGGGTAAGCTAGGGTAAAAACCTCCAAATGATAATCCATTTCTTCTTATTTTCTTCTCTAATTTTAGTAACTCCTGAATTCTTTCTCTCCTAGTTCTCACTTCATCTTCATTAAGGATATTCCTTGTAACATCCTCCTCCACACAAAAACAATGTACATTTGTCTTTGGTATGGTAGGAGTTAGGAGCTTCCTAGCTCCTATAATGAATCCTTCTGGGTCAATGTATTTGTATAATGTTGCTCCCATCTTGTAGCTTTCCAACCATGTGCTCACTAAATCAGTGGCACCCTTACCAATTGTAAACTAAAAATTTTAAATTGCCTAGGGGTTAATGTCCCCTTCCTATGTGGTGCAAAGTGCTCATTATCTATCAACAACAACTACCAGATGAACTCCATAGCTGCAACTCTAGATGGCACATGATAATGTAGGACATGAAGAGGATGTGTGCATCCATATACCCTCATCATGGTAAAATTCTCTTCTAAAAATAAATCCCCCTAGTTGTGGTCACCCTCCCATTTATCCACATACTCACAGGGTCTCAACAACTGCAACACCTTTACTGGGAGTCTAGTCTTTCTAATACCCATGCTCTGCATCAATGGGAATACAATCCAGTTGTCAAACCCACAAAAATCACAATCCTTGGATGTATAATTCCATATCCTAATCCAAAATTGAATAGGATTGGGTCGGTCTTGAAAAATCCTCTAAGGGTTCAAGTTGTTCACATTCATGATTCCATTGTTGAAATGTACTAACAAATGCATCAGGATAGAATAATGAAAAAACCTAGGTTCCTTTTCCTTAGGATTTTTCTCCTTCTTCTACATAGCTACAAACCCCTCTTGCATTTTGTCAATGATATACTGTATATAATCATAACTAGCACTAGAATGTACATCTTGCAAATCTAGAACCATCATCAAAATTCTAGAATTTATTTTCTCTGCTCCTCCATCTATACCCAATACTCTACACAAAGCATAAGCAATGTACTTGATATAAAAATGTAAATCTTTAAAATAGTAGGGTGCAGTTCCAGGTATAGGGGCAATATGGTTTCTAACTTCCTTAATAATATGTTTCTGCAATTGGTTTCTAGAAACCCCAGGTTGTAACCTATACCTTTTTTCTTGTCTGGTAATATTTGTCTTGGTGGACATGGTACTATATAAGCCAAAGGCTTGCATGAATGAATTCCTATTCAAAATCAACAATGCAATACCATCATTCCTTTTAATGGTCCTAGACAGAGCGTCGTAATGGCTTGCAAGACCTACATACAAGTCTACATCTACATAGACATCAGGGACAATTAACCTAGCCAGACCACTAGTCCAAGGGTTTAATATGGGGATGGCTTTATCAAAATTATTATAAAAATAGTCATATAGAGAAAAACCTATGGAACCTGGAGTGCAGGCATCTCTGATTTCACAGTACTCATCTGCCAATAAGTTGGCATTTGCCCTCTTATTCTGCGTAGACCCAGGCAATAACTTCAGAAATTCATTAGACAAATTCCTCTTTCCCTTAGCATCATCAGCTACTTCATCACTCTTTCCACTAGTAGAAGCCACATTGACTGCTTTACTCATCTTGCTCTTTTTTCACTTTCTCTTTTTCATTGATATTGAGACAAATATTCTCTCAGGACTCCCTACTCTTCTCTGTGCACTGCTAACAATTCAAGAACCTTGAAAACTAGAAAATCACACTGAAATTGATCAATTCTTCTTTATGGACAGAGAAAAACTAGCAATTCTTCACTCTGAAAATCTGGATGCATGATGAATGAAAATGAACATACAATCATCTCTTTATGGTAACCTTTTCAAAGTACTTATCTCATCATTGAAGAAACAATCAATTTTTCCTTCAAATTAACATGCTCTGGAATTAGTTGAAATCCTAGCCATAGCTCATGAACGTGATAGGAAATCAAATTCATATGAGTGCATTTTTAGAAAAACCCTTATAAAATTTGAACACAATTACATGTCTTCATATGATTGGTTCTTCACCAAACATCTCAGCTACCTTTTTCATACATTAATTAATCTCCTAAATTTTCATTGGATGATGAATCTCTATGTTGTCATGTTAGCAACTGCCACCTTTTATCACTTTTCATATTTAGCGACCACATGATTGTGCATTACCTCTTTGTCGCTGATCAAATCTCTTAACTCTGAATTCTTCTAGAGATCCAACGACTATATGATTTCCTTCACTTAGCTTAACCATGGTTAATTTCTAGCGATCACAAGACCATATGAATCTAAGTCGCTAGATCAAATTCCAAACCCAGAGTTTATTTGGAGACCTCACGACTAAGGTTACTTTTCATCTTTTAAACTCTTATCACCATATCTCTGAATGTTTATTTCACATTACGAGACCCCGCGACTAATCTTAGTCGCCCAATCACTAATTAAAACTACTCTTTAATATTTCTTTCGGAGACTACGTGACATAGCTTATGAAACCTTATCTTTTAATTTCAATTCAGAGACTATGTGACTAAATATAATCTCATTGTCATGAGAACATTTTACTCTTATGCAAATTTGATAGAGACTCAACGACTACCGTTGATCCTTTTTCACTCTGCATCTGACGGCTCCGCTAAGTCACTGGGTATTTTTTAAATACCTTAAATCATTTGGAGACCATGCGACTAACCTTTTTTTCTATTCACTATGGACACGTGTCTCATCCTAACTGTTTGCCTCCAAATTGCTGAAGAAACACTGACTTAGCACTTTTAACCAGTGACTACCCGACCACCATGTATTTTATTCAACTTGCGGTTTGTCGCAAAGTCTTAGAATCTTTTACTTAACTGACCTTTTAATTGGAGAATTAGCGACAGAAGCATTTAACTTGTCATTAATTGTGTTCTGATATGAAGACCTCATGACTGAAGCAATCGCCAAGTCTCATGATAATTTTCTAACTATAGGGTATATTGCATGACACTATGACTTAACTGCTTGTTTCCATGTTTCCAGATGACGTGTTTCTTCATTGGGAGACTTCACGACTGAAGGACTTCGCTAAGTCTCATAACTTACAAAGAATATTCTCTTTCTTTTTGAGACATCCCAACAACAGTTAAGCACCAAGTCTCATGAAAAAATGGAATATGCTTTTAGGATTAAGCAACTTGGCGACTATTGAAAAAGGCACATGAATTAAGTTTCTAAAAAAGGTAATGCAAAAATAGAAACTCGATTAACATTTTAGGGATTTTTTACATTTTCACTAAGAAAACATGTTAGGGTTTTGGGATTTTCACTATTCATGTGGAATTTGACCTAAGAACACAGAATTCCACAGGGATACTTCAAAATGGGACAAACTTTATTATTTTGGATAGAAATTGGCATGAAGACAACAAAATTTTTGGAAAAACCAACAAAACCAGGAATACAACCAATAGTGGCTCTACCTGAGGATTGACTAAACATAGTTTATGGAAAAGAACCACGGACTCTCTAGTTGCAGACCTTTCAAAAAATGAAGAGGTCGCCAACTAACCTAAAATAGAACATAAACTATTTACAGTATTTACATAAACGAAGGAAAGTATTCACAATATGATACATACTTACTTGTGCATGATTTTTGATTCTCAGTTGAAAAAGGGATTCAAGAATTTCTCATGGATATGCAACTCAAAATCTTCTCCATCCATATTCTTCAATAAGTAAGAGTCTTTTCCAAATTTTTGAGAGACAATAAATGGTCCAAGCCATAAAGACTCAAATTTCTTGTGTTTTCCTTTATCTTCTTCTCTTACATTCCACTAGAGAACTAGGTCACTAGATAAATTTTTTCTCTTAGTAGCCCTTTTATCAAAAAGGTACTTCATCTTCTATTGTAACTTTAGGTTTTCTCTTTGGCTTTTTCTTCTTACTTCATCCAATTCTACCAACTGAGTCATTCTATTATGCATATTATTAGAAACATCTAAATGTTCCTCTTGTATAAACTGATATACTGGCAATAAATTTTTGATAGGAAATCTTTCCTGTAGACCATACACCAGCTCAAATGGAGGCTTACAAGTTGCTTTTTCACTGTTATTCTGTCAGCCCAAAGTGCTAGCTTCAACTTAGTATGCCATGCTCTTTTATTCTTTTACAGAGTCCTTTTTAGTATTTTCAATATACTCTTATTACTAGACTCAGCTTGTCCATTATCCTATGGATGATACGGGGATGAACATGATATTGTAATCCCATATTTTTCACAGAAATCTATCATTTCATCTAATCTAAAACTCATGGCATTATCTATTACCAACTTAGCAGGTACACCAAATATGGTTATAATATTATCCATGAGAAATTCAGTAACTACCCTGCTTGTTACTTTCTTTGTAGGGATGACTTCAATCCACTTGGTAAAATAATCTGTGGCAACTAATATCCAACTATGTCCCCCACTAGAATTCTCCTAGAATTCACCAATAAAATCAATTCCCCACATAATAAAAGGAGCTTCAGCACTTACTGGGTTTAGCAACAAAGCACCTAAAATTTTTAGCTTATTTGAGAACCTTTGACAAGGTTCACACTTTCTGACATATTCATAAGTATCTTTGAATAAAGTGGGCCAATAATACCCACCCCTTAAAATCTTGTGGGTAGTAGTTTTAGCAGAAAAATGACCCCCACATTCTCCTGTATGCATTTCACATAAAAAATTTCAACTTGGTATTTATCAAGGCATAATAATAATACTCCATTCTTATCCTTCCAATACAAGTCACCTTGAATCAAAGTATATCTTTGAGTTTGCAATCTCAGACTTCTTTTCTAATTTTCTGACATATGATCAGGACATTTGGCATTTTTGAGAAAAAAACACAATATTTGTATAGAATGGTTGTCTCTCTATGCTTGTAGTAGTTTGATCATGCATATCTGTCTGATTTATTTGTACTAGATCCAAGTTTTCTTCTGTCATGAGCTTTGCCAAACCTTGTCCTCTTATTAATTTTGTAATATGGATCTCAAGGTTAAATTCTTTAATTCTGGTGATCCATTTACACCTCTTACCAGTAACCTCTGACTGTGTAAGAATATCTTTCATTGCAGAATGAGGAACATATGCTTGTATTTTAGCACAAACCAAGTATGGATTGAAAAATTTCACATCTTTTACCAAAGCATAAGCTTGCTTCTCCATTATTTCATAATTAAGCTCTGCAGCTTGTAAGGATTTACTGTAAAAATCTATTGGATGTTCAAAGCCTTGTTCATCTTTTTGTAGCAAAATAGCAGCAATTGTATGAAAAGATGCAAAAGAAAACAAAGAGAAAGGCTTAGTATAATCTGGAGATTTCAAAACTAGAGCCTCTTGTACTAATTTTTTTTAATTTTCTCAAATGCTTGTTGAGCTTCTTCATTCCAAACAAATTTGGCATCTTTCTTTAACAATTTTACAATGGGTTTAACAATCTCTGCAAAATTTGTTATGAACCTTCTGAAAAAATTGATCTTTCCTAAGAAAGATTGCACTCCTTTTAAGTTTGTTGGAGCAATCACCCTTTGAATTGCTTCTAGTCTCTCAGGGTCTATTATTACCCCTTCCCTAGATACTATATGTCCAAGCAACTTTCCCTCTTTTACTGCAAAATGACATTTCTTGGGATTCAGTGAGACACCATATTTCAATGCTTTACTGAAAATCTTACCCAAGTGATCACAGTGATCCATAGCTTTCATAGAATATGCCATCAAATCATCCTGATAAATGACCATGAATAAATCAATGAATTCTTTAAAAGAAAAATCCATGGCCCTTTGAAAATTTTCTCCTGCATTTATTAGTCCAAATGGCATTCTGATATAAACATAGGTTTGCCACGGAGTTGTAAATGCAGTTTTGTATTGTTCTGATTCTTTAACTAAGACTTGGTTGTAACCTGAGAAACCATCCATCATAGAAAAAAACTCACAACTACTCACCTTATGCAACATTGCTTCCATATTAGGTAAGGAATAATTATCTTTTAATGAAGCAATATTTAAGTTTCTGAAATCCACACATAGTCTGATATCACCATTTTTCTTTCTGATTGGTACTAAATTTAACACCCAAGTTGAATGTCTGATTGGCTGGATTATCCTAGCATCCTTTAGTTTCATCAATTCTTGTTGCATCTTAGGAGCCAACAAGGGGTTAATAGACCGTTGTTTCTGCCTAAATGGTTTCACATCTGACTTTAATGGGATTTCATGTTGAAAAGGATCCTCTCTATATGCTTTCAAATCGTCATATGATCAAGAAAAGACATGTTTATATTTTCTCAAAAACTTGATCAAATTTATCCTTATATGAGAGTCTAAACCCTTTCCAATATAAACTATTTGAGAACTATTTTCAGATCCTAAATTTATTTCTTCCAAATCCTCAACCTTGGCATTGCTTAATTTTGATGATTCATTTTGTTGACTACTAAATAATGCTTTAAGCTCAACCAAACCCCTAGGAATCTGATTAGAACCTAACTGGACAACCTCATTACCCAAAATGTAATCTTTTCAATCATTACTTTCTAGTAAAGCACTACAATCTATATTCTGGTTCTCATAATGGTCTAGACATTGCATAAACCTTAGAATATCTTGATCATCTTGGAAAACCTGCCAGTTGTATATGTTGTCCAGAACAATTGGTCTTGTTTTGAATTCTAGTATTGACACCCCATGTAAGGTCAAATCATCATTTTTCAAAGTAGTATTTGCTAAAAAATCAGCCAATATATTCTTTGAACTTTCTAACCAACTTATATCAAAGGCATCAAACATTTCAATTTGATCCCAAATAGCATACTTGTACATTTTCAATCTATAATTCTTTACTGCATATTTGGATCTAGCTTGAGCTACTACCAACTCAGAATCACCATAAACCTTTAAACACTTTATACCATGTTTGATAGCAATTTCAATTCCTAAAAACAAAGCCTCATATTCTGTAGTATTATTTGTACATTGGAAGGCTAATAGAAATGAATACTTAAAAGTTGTACCTGATGGAGATACCAACAATACACCTGCCCCTGATCCTTCTTTAGAGAAAGCCTCATCAAAGTACATTTTCCACAATCCTTCTCCTTGCATAATCAACTCTCTGTTCAGAGGGTCAATCTCCTCATGCTGATAATAAATTTCATTTTTTTGTATCCTGAAATTCTCCATATCCATATCAATGCAACAATTAATGTTAGTTTCTTAAAATCTTTCTATCATGTGAGGAGTTCTACTCTCCCTTAAGACCTTAACATTTTCTCCAGGAATGTTAAAAGTAGCATATGATAAATCACTTTGTATACTACCTCCCATTGAAGCACTCCATTTTCATGACAACAACATGCCATAATGTGGTGGTATATCAACCACAAGAGCATTCATAGTCATTACTACATCAGGGTAGACTACTAATTTGTAAGGCATAGCCTAAATGGTACCAATCATAGGGACTTCTCTAGAGTCCATAGCTTGACATCTCCCATGAGGAGTATCAACCTGTAATCCCATTGACCTCATGATTTCTACTGGCATAAAAATATTAGATGCTCCTGAATCAATCATACAATTTTTTAGCATCTTTCCATTAATTATAAATGAAAGAAAAAATGGGTCAAAAACCTTTGCAGAAGTTGTATTCAAGAAAATTTGAGGAATCTCAGATGTTAACACCTCAACTTCCTTCCCTTTGTTAATTGGTTTCTTGCCAACATTCACTGGACTTTGAACCTTTATTATGGGCACACTATTTAACAATGACATTACCTTTTCCTTGTGTTCTTTAATTCTCATCATCTCTAGAAATGGCACCTTAACTATCATTTGGGACAAACATTGACCCATATCTACTGAAGTATATTTCACATCTGGAAATTTTGATTTATCAATAGTGATATCACTTTCCTTAGTATGTTAATTTAGGGCTAGTTATTTTAACTTTTTTCTCTCTATCTTTTGAACAGGAGTATTTGTTTCTTGATTTTTCAATTCTCCTTCATGTACAACATTTGGTTCAAGGGCTTTCGTAATAATTTTAACCTTATGTTTATTTAAATTTTCACCAGGTCCTTCCTTTTTTTGCACATACTTAGTGACTATCTTATTTTCTTTTATAAAGACACCTGATGGCTAACTACCAGTACCACCCACTACCCTATTTCTCAAATGGTAGTTGCTTCTAGCCTTGTTCACTAAATTTGCAGTAATCCTAGCTTTCTCTTTGTCTGAAGCTTTTCTAATAAGTGGAACATCCTTATTTTCTTGAGCATAACATCTTATATGGCCATTAGTTTCCTCAGCTTCACTATCAGACAAAATCTGTTAATGATGATTTTCTACCCTTCTTTGTAAACTACAAGAATCATGATTTTCATTTTCACTATCTGAATCTTTATCATGGCATGAATATGCATTTGTCATACTATGATCACACTGTTCACCATCATCATTTGTATGCTCTTCACTTACTCTCAAGTCTAAGGAAACAATACAAAAATTAGGGTTATGTGGGGCTTCACAAGCTTCACACCAAGGATCATCATTATAAAAATGGACAACATTTTTATGTAGAGGGTCTGGAGTTCTGTTATCTGTCTTCTCTTTTCTAGGTAAAATAATAGGCTTTCCATCCTTGAACTGAGTTCCATAAGGATGGGTTTTCATTCTATTTTGATGATTGTATGTAGTATTATAAGAAGGCCCATTGTTCTAAGGAGCCCTATATTCCTTATACCTCTGGCTCTTTTAAGTTGCTCCTACTAAACCTTGAGTCATCTCTCCTATTCAACTTACCAGATACTCTTCTATTCATTTCAATATTCACTGCTATCTTATAAGCATCAGTAAGAGTTCTAGGGTTTTTATCTCTAAGAGCATATCCCATTTTAGAATCAAAGGCATTCAAATAAGTTGATAGACATACCTCTTCATCCAGCCTTATCTTTTGAAATAGCTTGTGCATAGCTCTTTGAAATCTTGTATTAAACTCAGTGACCTCTTCATTGTAATTCTTTTTGATGTTGTTGAATTCATTCAACAAAAAGACTTTATTTGTTTTATCTCCGTACTGATCCTTAAATAATTCAATCAACTCATCCATAGAAACAATAGATCCATTAGAAAGGCTCCTAAACCATTCCCTTGCATCTTCCACTAAAGACTGAACAAATAATTTCATTAATACATCCTCATGAGTGATATTTAAATCATCAACAAAATCTATGAACTTTCTTAAATGTGTTTAACAAGAAATAACATTGTTACCTGCAAACTTTGGGAGTTTTTCTCCTATATCACCCACATCTTTAGGGAAAGCATTAGGATATCTAGGGATACCAACAAAGTTAAACTATTTATACCTTTTAGTATGCAATGGTTTCCTTTGAAAAATAATCATTCTCTTTAGAAGTAGTGGTCTTTGCTTTAGAATCAATAATATTCTCTGGCTCAGAATGAGAATACTTTGAAGACTGCAAAAAATCTATTTTCTTCTTCATTTCGACTATTGTAGCTTCCATTTGTGCCTTTTCTAACATTTTCTCCATGGTTTATTTTTTAATTCTCAATTTCTCCAAATCAATATCTAACTTGGACATTTGTTCTATTAAAGGCTTCTGAAACTTAGGTTCTTGATTTCTGTATTCACTCATCTTTTGCTTACCTTTATCCTTTTGTGAACTAGAAGCCTTATAAGTGAGTGGTATTTATTGGTCTCTTTGACACCTCTTTGTATCTTTCATATTTTGATGTCTTGAAGATCTTCTTTTACTCTTATCAACATCCTTATGGTCATGTTTTTTTCTTTCTCATTTCTCTCTCCCTTTTCATTTGTTGAACAAGGACAAGTTGTTTCATGATGAACTTTTCCTCATTTGCTAGCTCATCAGAGGGAGCATCTTCAAAATTTGAACTAGATGTACTTGTTTCTTCTCTCTCATTAGAAGTAGAAGTGATTGTAGGTGTTTCTAATACCCTTTCTATAGCTTCTTCATACTTTGAAGTATTTCCATCATGAGAATGTTGATTGCTATTCATGTCTCTCCTAACATTACCCTCTTTACCTCTTGGAGGGGTTTCATCCATACTAACTTGATTCTATTTTTTCTCCAAGACATTTCCATCCTTGAGGATGATGGGATTCCACCATATAAGACCTTCTCAGGATCATTTCTCATTCTTGACCTAGTATTCATTCAGAAAAATATTTACTAAATTTGCACTAATCTTAGAGATTTTCTTTAGAGTCTCCACCCAATACCTTGGAATGAATGAATACTTATCAAAAGACAATTTTGACAACTACAACTGGTATGATTTGTTTTCTCTGGTACCTATGAATACTTTTCTGCAACCATATTTTGGGATACCTTTAAATAACTTATCTTTAAATAACTTATTCCCTAGTAGAGTGGCCAATTTGTTAGCTCTTTTTCTTGCACCACAAACTTAAAATGACAGTATACTAATTATACTTGAATGCAAACTCCATTTTGACAAGAGAAAGGCTAATTGCTGAGGTATTTGATAACACTAGGGATACCTATTATCACCTCCTTCATTTTTGTGTTCCACAGACTCAGGCAGGTATTACCTATTGAAAGATTGATGATTCTTTAGCCTATGTATTTGGTGGACTAATTCATTGACTGGTTATTTACTTCAGACCTCAGTGTAATAACTTATAAAGTACCTTGGAGATTGCAATAATTAGTTTGAAATAGAGTACTACAAGCCAGGCTATGGTCTTAATAACATAAACCAATGAGACAAGGACTTTCATCCTTCTTCCTTTTACTTTAGGAGGGGTAACCTAATGATCCACTCTTCAAGGGATTATCAAAGTGAATGGTATGTTACTGATACAAATCCTTATGAGTTCAGATCATTTGTTCTTAATAACAGAAGTATATTTGACTTAAATGATTTTGAATAGTATTGAATATTTTGGATGATGATAGATTACCAATACAAATTCCTAGACCAGTGCCTATCCTTGGGCTTATAGAATTAATAAATAAAAATCCACAGTAATATAAAAAAAAAAATATAAGATGCCTTACAACCTACATGAAACTCAGATAAGATGCCTTGAAAACTATCCTGTCACTTCTACAATATTGTATCAAATCCTTAGATATTGTTATGCTCCCTGAAACTACTCACAAAACTTAGTTCTTCCCTTGAAAGAAACTTGCAAGCAATTAAATAGCTACCTTGTAACCAATATGATTAAAAATGCTTTATAGATTTAAACATAAAAGAGTATAGACAACAAGTAAAGAGACAACAATAGTATAGAGTAAAGTTGCACTGTATTTTATTCATATATTTCTGCTTCAATACATAAAAAGCTTAAAAAGCTCAAAGACACAGACTGAAAACTAGAAAGTCTGGTTTGCCAATATATTTTCATCTCTTCTAACTATTACAATTTTGATCTATTTATAGGTCCTTAACCATCTTGGAATCCTTTAAAGTTAGGATGCAACAAGCTTCAGATGGTTTAAGGAACCTAACCCTAAAAGTATAGAAAAGACAAGAAATGAGAATGTATAAGAGGTGAGGAGACAAAAATAGGGGATGAGATCTGATCTTCTTTGTCTTCATCTGGATTTTGGCACCTTTGTCTGACAATGTTCATGATAGCATCTGATATTCATACTGAGATCAAGTGACCACCATTTCAGGCTAACCTACACTTGTCTTTGATAATAACTAACCTCCTGTGCTCAATGGTCAGGCGCCAAGTGTTCCTGTTAATTCTTCATCCAGGATTTCATCCTTTATTACCACATGCTTCTTCTTCTTTGGTTTGGTCATCAAGTCCCAAGCTATCACCTCATCCTCTACTAGCCATTTAAAACTTTGTATGCTCTATAGTTGTCCCTTCTATCTCTCCCATCTAACATCAGTGATGCTCTTAACATCCACTAAAAACTTGTTCATGTCAGTCTCTACCCTAAAGGCCTCATCCAAAATCTTATTAAAAAAATCTAAATCTAAATTAGATTTTGTAATAAATGCCTCACTACTTGGGATTTTGCTATCAAACACACTCCTCCAGGCCTCCAAGGCCTTAACCTGATCATCTTCTCCTTTCAAAGGAGGAACAAACCTATTAAAATCTAGTGAAAATAGGCTTATTTTAGCCTCTATCTGATTTAGTTTTCCCTTAAAGAATGATAAGGCTACATTTAACTTTTTTATCTCATCTTCCACATCTATCACAATCTTTGGTAAATCTGATCTATGCAGTTGCAAAGAGGCAAGCTTCTCAAATAAATGCACCCTACGAGACCAAGTGACAAAATAAGGGTTCAAAATTGAAATATACCCTATTACTTCAACATGTAATGTGGGTGATTTTTTATAAGCATTAAGGATGATATATGTTTTATCTTTAAGTATATATATCCTATGCTAAAGAATGCATCTTAATGCATTAATGACCACCTCATTATTCTTTTGGGCCACATCCTCTGTTTCAACTACTTCCTTTGCTTCAGCTTTCTCCTCTATCTGCAAAGGTTGCACTGAGGGCACATATACCACTTTGGGTTACTCTTGTAATTTCTTTGTCATCTTAGCAATTACCATGTCCTATTGATGTATCTTTATATGACATAATTCCCTATCCTTTGCTAGGGAACTAGCCTCTTCAATTAAAATACCACACTTCTCAGACAATTGTTTTGTCTTATCCTCATTCAAGTGTGCCCAATGTGTCATAATCTAGATAATCTCAAGATCTCCAATATTCTACACTATCTAGACCATTTGATTTCCAACCATGCTCTCCTGAATATTTACCAGTTGAGGCTTTTGGTCTTTTGGACATAGATTCCACATGGCAAAGGCTTGTGATTTTGGACTATATCCAAACCCTTTAATCATTTCGCCCATCTCGATCTCACTTTCCATCTTAAGATCCAGTTGTTTTCTAATTTGATGAATTATGAATGCTGAGGCTAAATCCCAGCCCTTAGCAAGAAAAATTTCACTGTTTAAAACCATCTTTCTTGCCTCATCAGGAGAGACATCTTCACTGTCAGGATCATAGGCTTTCAGAACTAGAAGAGCCTTATTTCTCTAAATTTAGTAACTCTTGAATTCTTTCTCTCCTAGTTCTCACTTCATCTTCATCAAGGATATTCCTTGTAACATCCTCCTCCACACAAAAACCATGTACATTTGTGTTTGGTATGGTAGGAGTTAGGAGCTTCCTAGCTTCTGCAATGAATCCTTCTGGGTCAATGTATCTATATAATGCTGCTCCCATCTTGCATCTTTCCAACCATGTGCTCACTAAATCAATGACACCCTTACGAATTGTAAACTAAAAAATTTTAAATTGCCTGGAGGTTAATGTCTCCTTCCTATGTGGTGCAAAGTGCTCATTATCTATCAACAACAACTGCCAGATGAAATCCATAGTTGCAACTCTAGATGGAACATGATAAGGTAGGACATGAAGAGGATGTGTGCATCCATATACCTTGATCATGGTAAAATTCTCCTCTAAAAAGAAATCCCCCCAGTTGTTGTCACCCTCCCATTTATCCACATACTCATAGGGTCTCAACAACTGCAACACCTTTACTGGGAGTCTAGTCTTGCTAATACCCATGCTCTGCATCAATGGGTATACAATCCAGTTCTCAAACCTACAAAAATCAGTCCTTGGATGTATAATTCTATATCCTAATCCAAAATTGAATAGGATTGAGTCGGTTTTGAAAAATCCTCTGAGGGTTCAAGTTGTTCACATTCATGATTCCATAGTTGAAATGTAACAACAAATGCATCAAGATAGAATAATGAAAAAACCTAGGTTCCTTTTCCTTAGGATTTTTCTCCTTCTTCTACACAGCTAAAAACCCCTCATGCATTTTGTCAATGATAAACTGTATATAGTCATAACTAGTACTAGAATGCACATCTTGCAAATCTAGTACCATCATCAAAATTCTAGAATTTATTTTCTCTGCTCCTCCATCTATACCCAACACTCTACACAAAGAATAAGTAATGCAATTGATATAGAAATGTAAATCTTTAAAATAGTAGGGTGTAGTTCCAGGTATAGGGGCAATATGGTTTCTAACTTCTTTAAGAATATGTTTTTGCAATTGGTTTCTAGCAACCCCAAGTTGTAACCTATACCTTTCTTCTTATTTGGTAATATTTATCTTGGTGGACATGGTACTATATAAGACAAAGGCTTCCATGAATGAATTCCTATTAAAAATGAACAATGCAATACCATCATTCCTTTTAATGGTCCTAGACAGAGCATCATAATGGCTTGCAAGACCTAGAAACAAGTCTACATCTACATAGACATCAGGGAAAATTAACCTAGCCAAACCACTAGTCCAAGGGTTTGATATGGGGATGGCTTTATCAAAATTATTATAAAAATAGTTGTATAGAGAAAAACCTATGGAACCTGGAGTGCGGGCATCTTTGATTTCACAGTACTCATCTACCAATAAGTTGGCATTTTCCCTCTTATTCTGCATAGACCAAGGCAATAAATTCACAAATTCATCAGAGAAATTCCTCTTTCCCTTAGCATCATCATCTACTTCATCACTCTTCCCATTGGTAGAAGCNCTGGAGTGCGGGCATCTTTGATTTCACAGTACTCATCTACCAATAAGTTGGCATTTTCCCTCTTATTATGCATAGACCAAGGCAATAAATTCACAAATTCATCAGAGAAATTCCTCTTTCCCTTAGCATCATCATCTACTTCATCACTCTTCCCATTGGTAGAAGCCACACTGACTGCTTTACTCATCTTTCTCTCTTTTCACTTTCTCTTTTTCACCGATATTGAGACAAATCTTCTCTCAAGACTCCCTACTCTTCTCTGTGCACTGCTAACAATTCAAGAACCTTGAAAACTAGAAAATCACACTGAAATTGATCAATTCTACTTTATGAACACATAAAACCTAGCAATTATTCACTCTAAAATCTGGATGCATGATGAATGAAAATGAACCTGCAATCATCTCTTTATGGTAACCTTTTCAAAGTAGTTAGCTCATCATTGAAGAAACAATCAATTTTTCCTTCAAGTTAACATGCTGTGGAATTAATTGAAATCCTAGCCTTAGCTCATGAATGTCACAGGAAATCAGATTCATATGAGTGCATTTTCAAAAAAACCCTTATAATATTTGAACAAAATGACATGTCTTCATATGATTGGTTCTTCACCAAACATCTCAGCTACCTTTTTCATACAGTAATTAATCTCCTAGATTTTCATTGGACGATGAATCTCTATGTTGTCATGTCAGCAACTGCCGCCTTTTATCACTTTTCATATTTTGCAACCAAGCAACTATGCATTATCTCCTTGTCATTGATCAAATCTCTTAACTCTCAATTCTTTTGGAGATCCAACAACTTTATGATTTCCTTCACTTAGCTTAACCATGGTTAATTTATGGCAATCATGCGACCGTATGAATCTAAGTAGCTAGATCAAATGCCAAACCCAGAGTTTATTTGGAGACCCCACTGCTAAGGTTAATTTTCATCTTTTAAACTCTTATCACCATGTCTCTGTATGTTTATTTCACTTTATGAGACCCCGTGACTAACCTTAGTCACCCAATCGCTGATTAAAACTTCTCTTTAATATTTATTTCAGAGACTACATGACATAGCTTATGAAACCTTATCTTTTAATTTTAATTCAGAGCCTATGCGACTAAAGCTAATCTCATTATCGTGATAACTTTTTACTCTTATGCAAATTTGATAGAGACTTAGCGACTACCATTGATCCTTTTCCACTCTGCATCTAATGGCTCCGCTAAGTTGTTGAGTATATTTTAAAAACCTTAAATCATTTGGAGACCACATGAATAACCTTTTTTATATTCACTGTGGACACGTGTCTCATCCTGACTATTTGTCTCCAAATCACTAAAGAAATGCTGACTTAGCAAATTTAACTAGTGACTACCCGACCACCATGTATTTTATTCAACTTGCGATTTGTCTAGAAGTCTCAGAATCTTTTACTTAACTAACCTTCTAATTGGAGACTTAGAGAAAAAATCATTTAACTTATCACTAACTTTGTTCTAATCTGGAGACCCCACGACTAAAGCATTCACCAAGTCTAATGATAATTTTCTAACTGCTGAGTATATTACATGACTCCACAACCTAACTGCTTGTTTCCATATTGCCAGATGATGTGTTTCTTCATTGGGAGACTTTGTGACAAAAGGAATTTGCTTAGTCTCATAACTTACAAGGAATATTCTCTTTCTTTCTGAGACATCCTGACAACAGTTAATCGCCAAGTCTCATGACAAAATGGAACATGCTTTTAGGATTAAGCGACTCGGCGACTATTGAAAAAGGCACATGACTTAAGTTTCTAAAAAAGGTAATGCAAAAATAGAAACTCGATTAACATTTTAGGGATTTTTTTCATTTTTACTTTGAAAACATCTTAGGGTTTTGGGATTTTCACTATTCATGTGGAATTTGACCTAAGAACATAGAATTTCCACAGGGATACTTCAAAATGGGACTGACTTTTTGATTTTGGATATAAATTGGTATGAAGACAACAAAATTTTTGGACAAACCAACAAAACCAAGAATACAACCAACAAGTTCTTCACAATATACAAACTTGTTGTAGTCTTCTGGCTCTTTTGTTCTTTCAAGCTCATTCTTTTCTGCAAATTCATCAATCTTCACATTTGCACTTTCAACTATTTTTTTAGAAGCCTTGATTAGACATTTAAAATCTTTTCTCTTGGTAGAATACCCTAGAAAAATACCTTCATCACTTTTGGTATCAATCTTTCCATTTCTATCATCCTTTAAGACATAACATTGACTACCAAAGACCTTGAAATAACTTACATCGGGTGTTTTACCATACCATAGCTCATAAGGTGTCTTATTTGTGTCCTTCCTCAATTGTACTTTGTTAAGTCTATAAACAGTAGTGCTTACAGCTTCCCTCCAAAAGATTTGGGTGATGTCCTTTTATATCATAAGTGTTCTCACACAATCAACTATTGATCTTTTTCTTCTCTCAACAATCCCATTTTGTTGTGGTGTTCTTGGTGTAGAAACTTGTCTTTTTATACCATGCTCATTAAAAAAATTAGTGAATTCATCTGATATAAACTCTCCTCTATCTGATCTTAAACATTTTAGATCCTTACCACTTTTTTTTTCTACCATAACCTTATACCATTTAAACATCTTGAATGCTTCAGAATTTTTCTTTTAGAAACATGACTATCATCATTCTAGAGTAATCATCAACAAAGAGAATAAAATATCTATCTCCATAATAACTCTTTATCCTCATAGGTCCACATAAATCAGTATGGACTAATTCTAGAATATCATCAGATGTATGGGTTTTACTTTTGAAACTAGACTTTGTCATTTTACCTTTTTGACAATTTTTGCACATGATGTTGTATGGCTTTGTCATCGTCGGTAAGCCTCTTATACTTCTTCTTCTTCTACTTATTTTCATCATGTTGTCAAAATTCACATGATACAATCTTTTGTGCCACAACCATATATCTTCATTTCTAGTCATTAAGCAAGTGGTGTTAGTATCATTCAGATATGATAAGTTACCTTTAGTTTGTTCACCGGTACCAATCAGTTTTCCTGATTCATTGAAGATCTTTGCCTTATTGTTTTCAAATGCTACTCTATGACCTAAATTATTTAGATGAGAAAAATTCAGCAGATTATAACTCAATCATTTTACCCAATAAGAATTTTCACATTTAATCAGGTTATTTAGCATTATTGGTCCTTTACCTTCAATTGGATAAGGTGTATCATTTCCCATTCTTATTGTACCACCATTATAATATTCAAAAGTGTTAAAATTTTCTTTGTCACCAGTCATATGGTGAGTGTAGTGACTATCTATAATCCAGATATCATTCTTACTAACCTTAGATATGAGTGCATTTTCTTCATACCTTTCATCTTCATTTGAATCATCCTTCACAACTACAAATACCATCTCGATGTCATCATCAGGTTTGGTGTCAGTATCTTCATCTTTGCAAGAAGCTAGGTAGCTATCCTTCTTGCCTTTATCCTTGTATTCTTGAGTATCCATTCTTTCTGATTGTCGATAACCTCTGTAATCTTCTTTATCACCTATGTCAGATTTATTCTCAAAAGATCTTTCATTACTTCTGTCATCTTTTTCTATTTGGACATCTTGCAAAAAAGTGTCCAATCTCTTTACAATTAAAGCATACAAGTGGTAAATTTCCTTTGTATTTACCTTTGCCTCTTTTCATTCTCCTTTCCATGAGTGATTCTATTTCATCTAGATCTTCTTCTTCACTTTCAATTTCATTGTCCCTTCTAGATGAGTATCTATGATTGGATTTTCTTATTTTCATAGAGGACTTAAATGCAGACTCTAAACTTGGTAAGACACTATTGTCAAAGTTATTCATCTCAAATGAAATCAGTCTACCAATTAAACTATCAAGAGTAGCTATATTGTTTGCTACTGCTCTCATTTCTTGAATAGCAAAAACTCTAATATCATACACAAGCAATAAGGTTCTTAAGATTTTACTTACCACGGTTTCTTCTTCAAGTGTACCTCCAACACCTCATATAGCATTAACTACTTCTTTTATTCTTGTGTTGTACTATGTGATGTTTTCTCCTTCTTTCATTCTAAGATCATCAAACATTCCTCTAAGGCTTTCTACCTTGGCTCTCAAAACATTTGTATCACCTCCATGTATGAACTTTAGTTTGTCCCACATTTTCTTTGCATTTTTGCAGTCCTTGACATCTTCAAATTCAACATCAGATAGTGAGGAATAAATCTCTACAACCATGCAGTTATGTTCATTCTTCTCTCTCAATTGATCTACTATCAATACTCCTATAGGCAACACATATTCAGTATCTAAGTATTGAGTAACATCATTACCAATACTTGATAAGTGGAGTCTTATCCTTCTTTGCCATGAAGAAAAGTTGTCTTTGTTCAACTTGGGCACATCTCGTCTATTCATCTTGTGATCTTTACTTAGGTATTGAATCCTTCCTTATAAGCACACAAGATCTTATACCAATTGTTAGTAATAACTGAGAGGGGGGGGGGGGGG
>MU223881.1:1139819-1151609 GCA_018584345.1 Thuja plicata | reverse complement strand
CCTAGATAATTTTATGTGTTTGATTTGACATTATATAGATTTTTGATTGGCATATAGATTATTTGTGATGGGGAGCTCCCACTCTTAGAGCTTTCTTTCTCTCTACTTGACCTTCTCTTGGTCTTTCTTAGGGTTCCTATCAC
This sequence comes from Thuja plicata, assembly GCA_018584345.1. Classification (NCBI taxonomy): domain Eukaryota; kingdom Viridiplantae; phylum Streptophyta; class Pinopsida; order Cupressales; family Cupressaceae; genus Thuja; species Thuja plicata. The sequence goes on along the minus strand of MU223881.1, from coordinate 1,151,466 downwards.
CACCCTAACTAGAGGATTACTATCTTGTTCCTCTAATTCACTAGGAGCTCTCCAATAAGTTCAAATTCACACTAGGTCCTTCTCCATAGCTCTTCTCATCCATGGCTTGTCTTGATCACTTACTCCACCATCTAGGCTATCATCCTTGGGATGGGATTCCTGACCTTCTTTAGGTCTCTTTCAACTCACTTAGATCCAATCTTGTGGACCTTTCACCCTAGTTTCAATCAGGTTCAATATTTCTAGTAATTAAGGCATTGTAGCCTTTTAGGCCTAATCAACCCTCCTAAACACTAAAAAAGTGGATTTAATCTCAAAAAATTTTAACACCCTTGGGAACTGGTTATATATTCCTTGTGGGTTTTTCCTCTACTCTAGGATTTTCAAGGTTTCAAGTTCCCACTCTGTCCATACTGTAATCTTCCAAGAAACCCCTATTTTTCATGGGTTTTAGGGAACATGCACATAGTCTGGTTTCTTGACTTGTTTTGATTGCCTTCCACACCTCCAATGAACTTCTCCTTGCATACAAATAAAAAGGACTGACCTCTCTACATTCTCCCACCATTGATTGGATTCAACCAATCAACTAAGCAAGCTTTCTTTCTATTGCTCCATTCAACCACCTAACATGAATGCACTTGCACTCGCCTATGGCTTGATGCTAAAATCTCTTCCCCTTCATAAAAAGACTCCAAAACCTATATACACAATGTACATGGATTCTCCTACTTGAATCCTAAAGGCCATAGGATTTTGACCACCAGAATTCAAGAGGGTGACATATTTACATAACTGCCTCAAAACTAGACAGCGAAACTGTGAAAATGAAAGAATTTACAAAACCTTCACCAGTCACACAAAATGATCAATTCAATGATAAAAGAAGTAAGTAAATTCCAAAATAAAATTTCTCAATCCATTAACTAAGAAATTTCAATCTATTACCCTACTGGATCATAGCACTACCATGAAAATATAGTCTAAACCCTTCCTTCTGTACACATAATCCGTACACAATGGAAACTAACTCTTGGATTAGGGGTTTTTCCACCTTATATAATTTATCCTCACATGTATGGACCCTCATGTCAGGATTTGGGCACTATTAAAGCCCTTTCCTAAAAATTAGGAAATGTTGTCATGACAACTTTGCAAAGTTGCAAAAGTTGTCATGACAACTTTTACATCTTTTGTCAAAATGACAACTTGTTGCTTCTAATGGCCCAACTTGGTCCTAAAACTTATCAAATGACCTTAAAACACTTTAAAACATTAAAACCTTGAGTGCCAATCCATTTTGGAGTTTTGGTCAACCCTTTGACCTTTTGGTTGACTTCCAAGGATATAGACCCCTAGATACAATTTGACCTCATCACTTGAAAACCCTAATCACTACTAACTCTAATCACACCTTAAACACACTTTGGAATTTATAACATAGTCCATATTAAATCATGGTTGGATAAACCAACCTACAAGCCAAAATTACCAAAAAGATCTTTCAAAGACCTTAGGGTGCTCTTGCACCATTCTCCCCCTGCAACAAAAAAATTAGGGTACCTGTGGTGTTAGGAAACCCTCACTGATTCCATGTTTCTTGAAGTCACTTTTATCTATCCAAGTGGATTTTGACTCTATTTTCTACCCCAACTTAACTAGATGTTCCATATAGATCTTATGCATGGTCTTCTTTTTCACTCTTGAATACGGTATCCTGTCATCTTGTGGTTTGATCAGATCCAAAGTCTTGAACTCCCCCACATCCTTGTTCACCTCATTACTTTAGTATACTTCATCCATTTATGGCCCTTTATACTTTATTAAATATTTCACATTGAAGATTGGAGAAACTAACATCTCCTTGGGTAGTTCCACCTTATAGGCATTGGGTCCATACTTGGCCACACCTTGCAAGGCCCAATCCTTTTCATCTACAAATTACTAGGTATCCCCTTATGTAACCTAGCCTTGTTCAAAAACACCATTACTAGATCACCTACTTCAAACTATAGATCTCTTCTTCCTTCATCTCTTTTGGCTTTCAACTTCTGATTAGCCTCCATTAATGTCTTCCTAACCTGTTCATGTACCTCTCTCAATGACTGAGAAAAATCATCAACATGACCACTGATTCCTTCATATCCTTGTAGGTCTCTCAACTCAAGTACACCCCTTTGATGTCACCCATACACAATCTCAAATGGGATCTTACCAGTTGTCCTCTTTGTGCTATCATTGTAGGAAAATTATACCTAAGGTATCACTTGCTCCCAAATTTTTCCATATTCTTTGGTCAAACATCTCAACAAATTACCAAGTACCCTATTGATCACCTTTGTCTGGCCATCTATTTGAGGATTATAAGCTGAGCTATGTGACAAGTTGGTTACAAGCCTTCTCCAAAGTTTCTTCCAAAAATGTCCCATAAACTTCACATCTCTGTCTGCAACTATGCTTGTTGGAAAACCATGTATCCTCACTACCTCTTTAAAGAACAAGTGGGCAATATGGATAGCATCATGTGTTGTCTTGCATGGGAAAAAATGGCCCATCTTGCTAAATCTGTCCACTACCAAAAACACACTTTCTAAACCAGTAGGTCTCCTAGATAGTCCCATAATAAAATCCATACTTATGCAATCACATGGTCTACTTGGGATGGGCAATGGCTAATATAAGCCTACATTTGATGAAGTTCCTTTTTCTTTTTGACACACTCCACACTGTTCTAGATATCTCCTTATATCTCTCTTTATTTTTAGCCACCAATAGAATCTCTCCACTAGTTCCAAAGTCTTTTTCAATCCAAATTTTCCACTTAAACTCCCATTATTTTCTTGGATGAGGTTCTCCCTCATGGATCCCCTTGGAACACATAATTGTTTCCCCTTTAACAACAACCCATTTTAAAGAGTGAAGTCTGCATACTCACTGTGAAAGTGATTCTCAAACTCTTTGCACACCTTGTAGATCACTGAGAAGTTTACATCTACTTCATAAAGGTCATTAAAACCTTGTACTGATGTACTCTGCAACTTTATTTTGTACCCCCTTCTTATGCTTAATAGTGAAGGTGTATGACTGCAAAAACTCCATCCATTTGATGTGTCTCAAACTAAGTTTATCTTGAGTATTGATATAACTCAATGCTTGGTTATCTTTAAAGACAACAAACTCTTTATGAAATAAATAATTCCTCCATTTCTTTAGGGCTTTAACAAGAGCATGTAGCTCCAAGTCATAGGAAGATTACCTAGAATTTGCCTCATTCCATCTCTCACTGAAGAATGCCACTGGCCTTCCTTCTTGGCTTAAGATAGCCCTCACAGCTATACTGCTTGCATCACACTCTACTATGAAAGGTTTTTCAAAACTTGGTAACAACAATATAGGTTGAGTGGCTACATCTCTTTTCAACCTATCAATTTTGGTTTTCAACCCTCCTTTAATGGTCTCTAGGACTGGAGCATAGATTTCACTGAATGTTGTAATAAACTTCCTATGGAATTGGGATAACCCATGGAAAATCCTAACTTCAGTCCCTATCTTAGGAGTAGGCCAGTTCAATATGGCCTCTACTTTTTCCTTGTCCATCTTCAAGTCACCTTGGGAAACTAAAAATCCTAGGTACACTAGTTCTTCCTTCACGAACTCACTCTTTTCAAGATTGATGGTGAGTTTTTCTTCCTGCAAGCTCTTCAACACTAACTCCAAGTGTTTCATATGATCCTCCTTTGTCTTTCTAAAAATGAGGCTGTCATCTAGATAGACAACTACAAATACACCTATGTAGTCTTTTAAGACTTCATTCATCACCCTTATAAAGGTACTATGTGCATTGGTAAGCCCAAAGGGCATAACTAACCATTCATATAACCCCTCTATAGTATTAAAGGCTAACTGCCACTCATCACCTTCTTTCATCCTAATTTGGTAGTAACCACTTTTCAAATCAATTTTAGAGAAGTACTTAGCACTCCCCAAACAATCCATTAAATCTTCTATCCTAGGAATAGGAAATCTATATCTAATAGTTATCCTAGATTAATTGCCCTATAATTAGTACACATCCTCCACTTACCTCCCTTCTTAGGAGCCAACACCACTAGGACAACACATGGGCTTATGCTCTTTCTGAACAACCCTTGGTCGAAAAGTTCTTGTACTTGTTTGGTTGTCTCTTTTTTTATCTCTGGTGTCATTTTATATGTAGCCTTGTTTAGAAAATATTCTCTTGGTACAAAGTCAATCTGTTGACTTATCTCCCTCTTTGGTGGTAGTATAGCTAGTGTACCCTCACACATTATGTCCTTGAACTAATCCAAAATTTGTTTCACTTCTTTTGGAATAGGTTCTTGCTTATGAGTCTCCTCCTCCTTTGGGTTCACCATGATTTCATAGCCAACTCCTTCCTCTTTCATATCCCTTAGGAACTCCTTTCCACTCATCAACAATGTACTGGATTCTGTCTTCTCCACTATGTCTTCCTCTATCAAAGACTGGATTTTGAAAGTTACCTCATTTTTATTGAAGGAGTACTTGTTCTCTTTCCAATTATGGATTGCTTCCCTGTCATACTACCATGGTCTTCCAAGAAATAGTTCGCATGCATCCATTGGCAACACATCACAAAGTATCTTATCTTGATACTTGCCAATGATGAATTCTACCCACACTTGCTCATTTACCAAGATTTTTTGCCCCTTGTTTAACCAAGTCACTTTATAAGGACACACATGTGGAATCTTGGTGAGTTTTAACTTCTCTACTACCTCCTCAGATATAACATTATCCATGGACCCAAAATCAATGATAACTTTGCACACTTTTCCTAATATCTTGCACTTGACTCTAAAAAGAGCCCTTCTCTTCTTATGTTCATATTTTGTGGGTGTCTTAATCAAGATTCTACTCAACATGAGATGTTCTCCTTTCTCTAAATCTAGACTCACCTCTGATTGTTTACAATAGTCCTCTTCTTGGACATATGATGCAATCTTTTTATCTCCTTTTGAAGCTGAGGGTTTGTTAGGGCATCTATATGAAGGGTGCCCCAATTGTCCATAGTTGTAAAATTTCATGGAAGAAACGTGAGAAATTCTCCCAAAATCCTCTGATATTCCTCTTCCATTGTTATAATAACCCCTTCCTCTATTGTATCCACCTTTATTTCTTGACTCATGTCCTTGATCTGTATATCAGGAGTCACCTTGGCTCCTACTTTCTTTGCCTCTTCCACTTGAACCTCCTCTATGGCCACCTCTACTATCTCTACCCCTTCCTCTTCCTCTGGAGTTAGAGTCTTGTTTCTTACTCATTTTCTCTTCCACTTTCAAAGCCATTTGGAAACAGCTATGAATCGAAGTTAGGGTAAAGAGACTAAGTTATTGTAGTATATTCCACCTTAATCCATTAAGGTACTGAGAAACCTTGATGCTCTCTATCTCCTATACCCTTGACCTTAGACAAAGATTCTGAAATTATTCTATGTATGATGACACATCTAGGTCCTTTTGCCTAAGGTTCTACCTCTTCTTGTGTAGCTAAATATCATAGTCTTCTGGAAGGTAGTTCTCCTTCACTTTTGCCACCATTTATTTCCAATTTTATATGGGCTTCTTGCCCTCTTTCTCCTTTTCTTCTTGAAGAAAATTCAACCATGTGAGTGCTTTCCCTCTTAGCCTAGACTTGGCTATCTTTACCTTCTGTGCTTTTGTGATGCCATCACATTCAAATTGGTTCTCCATGCCTTCAATCCATTCCATAACCATCTCTACATCCATCTTACTAGAGAACACTGGAATTCCTTCTAGAGCCTTACCACTTAATGCTTTGAGTGCCTTGAAAAATGGTTCCTCAGGTAGAGGAGGGTCAGGCTCTATTTCTATCTCCTCCTCTACTAGTTTCCTCCCCTTTTCTTTATCTTCACTCATTTTCTCCTTCATCTTGTTGATTGTCTCTACAACCTCTGCCATCTTTATCTTCATTTCTTCCATTGCTTCTTCAAGAAGCCTATTCTTGTCTTGCTTCTTTGACAAGTCCCTTTCCAATTTGGCATTAGAAACCATGATTTTCTCACCTATGGATTCACTCCTCTTTGACATACACCAATCAACAACCAAGCCTTTCAATGGCTTTCATACCAATTTTATGGGGAACTCCCACTCCTAGAGCTTTCTTTCTCTCTACTAGACCTTCTCTTGGTCTTTCTTAGGGTTCCTATCACCACCCTAACTAGATTATTTTTATCTTGTTCCTCTAACTCACTAGGACCTTTCCAACAAGCTCAAATTCACACTAGGTCCTTCTCCATAGCTCTTCTCATTCATGGCTTGTCTTGATCACTTACTCCCCCATCTATTCTATCTTCCTTGGGATGAGATTCCTGACCTTCTTTAGGTATCTTTCAACTCAATTAGATCCAATCTTGTGGACCATTCACCCTAGTTTCAATTGGGTTCAAGATTTCTAGTAATTAAGTCCTTGTAGCCTTTAAGGCCTAATTAGCCCTCCTAAACACTGAAAAAGTGGATTTACTCTCAAAATACCTTAACACCATTGGGAACTGGTTATATATTCCTTGTGGGTTTTTTCTCTACTCTAGGATTTTCAAGGTCTCAAATTCCCACTCTGTCTGTATACTAATTTTCCAAGAAACCCCTATTTTCATGGGTTTTAGGGAACATGCACACAGTCTAGTTTCTTGACTTGTTTTGATTTAATTTCACATCTCCCCTGAACTTCTAATTGCATAAAAATAACAAGGAATCACCTATCTACATGATCCCACCATTTATTGGATTCAACCAATCTAGTGAGCAAGCTTTCTTGATACTCCTCCATTCAAGCACCTAACCATAATGGACTTGCACTCTCCTATGGCTTGATGCTAAAATTTCTTCCCCTACATAAAATGAATCCACAACCTATATACACAATGTACATGGAGTCCCCTACTTTAATCCAAGAGGCCATAGGAGTTTGACCATGAGAATTCAAGAGGGTGGCATATTTACATAACTACCTCAAAACTAGACAGCGAAACTGTGAAAACAAAAGAATTTACAAAACCTTCACCAGTCACAAAAAATGATCAATTCAATGCTAAAATAATTAATTACATGCCAACATAAAATTTCTCATTCTATTAACTAATAAATTCCAATCCATTACCCTACTGGATCATAGCACTGTCATGAAAATACAGTCTAAACCCTTCCTTCTACACACACAATCTGTACACAATGGAAACCGACTCTTGGATTAGGGTTTTTTCCACCTTATATACCTTATCCTCACAAGTCTAGACCCTCATGTCAAAATTTTGGAGCCATTAAAGCCCTTTCCTAAAAATTAGGAAATGTTGTTATGACAACTTTGCAAAGTTGGAAAAGTTGTCATGACAACTTTTACATCTTTTGTCAAAATGACAACTTGTTGCTTCTAATGGACCAACTTGGTCCTAAAACTTATCAAATGACCTTAAAACACTTAAAAACATCAAAACCTAAAATGCCACTCCATTTTGGAGTTTTGGTCAACCCTTTGACCTTTTGGTTGACTTCTAAGGATATAGACACCTAGATACAATTTGACCTCATCATTTGAAAACCCTAATCAATACTGACTCTAATCACACCTTAAACACACTTGGGACTTTATAACATAGTACTTATTAACTGATGGTTGGAAAAATCAACCTACAAGACAAAATGACCAAAAAGATCTTTCAAAGACCTTAGGGTGCTCCTACACCAATTTTATTGGATGATTTGATTAGAAGTTTTCATCTCCTTAAATGATTATACATAGATTATTTGATTAGAAGTTTTCATCCCCTTACATGATTATACATAGATGATTTGTTTAGAATTTTTGATCCCCTTAGATTATTATGTATAGATCTGATTTGATTTTGTTTTATCAGATGATTTATTCTTAAATTATTTGATCAGATGATTTGATTATATGATAAAAACATATATCTAGATGATTTAATCTTAAATGATTTGATAATGTAAGTAACATATATAACACATGTGTGTATAATCAGGTAGTTCATCTATAATACAATAAATAATCATGTAAGATATATTATACAAGTATAATAAAGTAACATATATAATACAAGCAATAATCAAGTATATTGAAAGTAACATGTATTTAAATCAAGAAATTTAAACTAAAGTATACCCATCATATGTTTAAGTATTTCAATAACTTGATCTTATTAAAGTATAATCCATCATATGTATAAATATATTAACAAAGTATACCAAAGTATATCTTCAAACATAAAATATATTTATGTAATATTATTTAGACTACCTCAAGTGGTTCAGAATGCTCATGGAGAACATGCAATATTCTCTCATGACCCTCACTATCTATTCACCACTTACAATGTCCCCGTTGAGATTTATCTTGATGGAGACAAAGGGATATAGCAATTAATAGGGCACTATATTGAAACACCTTATTGTTGGGTTGATAATCACCAAAGTGAATCCCATGTTGGACTATTTGGTTTTCTTGAAATATGTTCCCTGTAAAAAAACTAAAGATGGACCACAAATTTGAACAATATTTAAAATAATTTATTAAACCTTTTTAAAATTGATATGTGCACACACATAGAGAGATATATATAGATATAGATCATGCAAACCTATGGGAAAAAATCATTCCATCTCTTCCTTCATGTTCAATTAACTTCATCCTTTCTCCAGTGCAACACATTAAATCATAACTAACTCCTACATTTCCAGGCTCAACAATAACTACAAAGACATCTCCTGCACAACAAATGTATACATGACATAACTTACTTCAAATTAGATCTAGATATATGTACATACATGTATGTGTAACTTAATTTATTATACTTAACAATTTTTACCAATCCTAAAATATAGTCATAATCAGTAGAAATCAAAGGAATGTCATTAAATTTTTCATCTTCGTCTCCATTAACTGTATCAGTAACAAAAAATGGCACCAAATTCCATTCACCTACATATCCACATTGCTAATTTATGTACTCTATATAATTTTCATCAATGTAGTGAGAACAAAAACATGAGTGCTCCCTAATTTAATGACCTTTTGATGAACAAAGGAACAATTTTCTAGAAACTTGACAACCGATAGAATAGTTCCAAGTGGGAAGTTATCTCTTGATGTTTCAAATTTTTGTTCTTTCCACTTTGCGAAAAAAGAATGATGAATGTAGGATTGAATCAATTTTTTAAATTTCTCCATAAATAATCCAATAGTTATCTCTTCTTCAACATATTCTAACCTTTTATATTATTTCCCAAATTTTGTTTCATTCCTTACATATTTTTAAATCTTAGAATTTACCATCTTTATCACATCAATGGATTTATTTTTCAAAGGGAAAAGAGCCAAATCAACACACATTTCACATATTCCTTTTATGCAATTTATTTGGCTAGCTACATCATTTCTTTTGTCACATAAAATGGATGATATGAAATCACTTCGTCTACTAGGAGGAGAATTTTTAAAACCATAAGTTTCTTATACAAATTTTCAAAAACCTTGATAGTGGAGATCAAATTCAATATATAACAAGAACAACAATTTTTAAACACTTTTTTTGTCCTCGCATAATATGGCTTCAATCTTCAAACATTGTTTGCCAAATATTTATGTTAGGATTTGAACTACAAAATGGCACATAAATTTCATGTTGTGTTGTGTCCAACCAACCTTTTGTATGATGTTCATATTCATTATCTCCAACCATGTGTATGATAACATATATACTGTTTGAAGGACATATACTATCATTCCGAAACTTTTTAATCAAATTCCTGATTCTCTCCCGAATCCTTTCAGAATGAAGAGCTCTACACATAATTGCCCAATTTCCTTCCATGGTGCTATCATACAAAATAATTCTCCTCTTAACATATCTTGATATTGTTTTCCTACTAAAACCTATATATGAGATGAAACTAAAGATATTTGTTTATTTTGGGACAGAGTTACTACAATGGATGTCAACATCACTCTTCTTGTAATGGCACTATCTTTAGATCAAGATCTCTTCCCTACAGAGCTCATACATTTCCTAACATTTTCAATAATATAACTTTTCATGTTAGAAAATTTTCTCATTTTTGATGTTGTGACTCCACCCAACAATTTTAATGGCTCTTGAAACATTTTTTGTATAAGTACAATCGAAAGAAATTGGGCTTGTTCAAGTGTTTCAAGATTATCAAATTTATCCATTATTTCCCTTTCTATCATATTCATTGACCTCTTATTAGAGAGACTTAAGGGTTCAACATTAGCAAGTGATCTCAATTTCTCCACATTCATTGTAAGTAAATGATCTAGGCTTCTATAATTATAATTTTTATTTATAGTTTGAGGTAGATCTATATGTCTATCCATACCAGTAAGATAAGGTGATCTTGACCCTTCTCTAACTTCCATTTCTTGAGCTTCTTTAGTGAGTGATTCTGACCCTTCTCCAACATCCAATTATTCAACTTGGGTTGACCCTTGTGCCTAAACTTCTCCTTCATCTTGTACTTGTCGGTTGTGAGCTACATTCACAAAAATGAATAAAAATAGAAAAAAATTATAGAAAATTTAAAATAAAGACATACAAAACTTAGGCATGTGAAATTAGAGATGCATGCCTTATTTAGTTTTATAATAATATGCCAATGCAGCTTCATGATTTTTTTGTTCTCTACCAGGTTACCTTTTTCTTGCAGATTTAGTGTGCCTTCTCTTCTTGTTTCCCATCTCCGTTCTTCAAAAAAAAAACCATTGGAATAAATACCAGATCAAAAATCCTTGCACATATTAACTTATTTATGCTTCTATTAATAAAATATGAGTTAAATGGTTTTTTTGTGTTTAAAAAAAAGAAGAAAAAAAATACTTTTATTTATACCCAATTGAAAGGTTACATAAAAAAAATAACTTAGTTGACCTAGTTTGACCTAACACCCTTGGAACAAAAATATTGCGGTGTCATTTTGATGCAGGAGCATCCTGGGTGTAAGGGCAATCTTGCATCACCCAAAAATATGTGTTTTTTATTCACTAAGGGCTATTTTGTACAAAGCTTCTATTTTTGGAAACTTACTATTTTTAGTAAGTTGGTCGTTTGAACTCAGAATTTTTTAATTTTCCAGGTGAAGGTTCATCTTATTCATATAAGAATGTCAGTTGAATTTCATTACCATATCATATGTATTTGCGAAGTTATTAAGGATTTACTATTGAGATTTTAGGGTGCAAAATCTTTGAGCTCAATTTTCAGGACCTTAGAGGCTCCGGATCGAGGTCAAACACTGGTTGACTTGTGCTTCACTAGTCCAGCGCTGTAGATCACAATCTCCCCTTTCCAAAAAGTGGCTATAATAGCCAATCGGAGCTATGGTTCAAAAGTTATGGCTTTCGGAAGTTGGGCTACCTAATCTCATGTTTTGTAAATATTTAAAGCCTACCCTTTTGTAATAAAATTGCAAAATAATTAAATGCTAAGGGTAGTCGGCCTTAATGGCTAGATTTTTGGAACCTTCTCGGGCGGTGGAAATTGCCTATATAAAGAAGGCCCGTAGTGTTGTCTAGGGCAGTTCTGGGTAGATCTGGG
>MU223881.1:1115749-1139769 GCA_018584345.1 Thuja plicata | reverse complement strand
AATTCTGAAAGTTTGTAATTCCACATTTGTGGAGATAATAAGAGGCCCATTTTCTGTTCTTGCAAATTATTGTTGCTTCTCTGTTTCTGTTATGTGTTTGTGGCATTAAGGGGAGCACCCTTCATCACATTTCCACTGTACTTTTACTAGGGGGTCTTTGGTCTAAGGTAATTTTAATTGAAGCCCTTTAATACCTTCGATCGAAGGGGGTTTCAGACGAAGGTATCCAAATTTGGATTTTTTTTCTACGGACATATTTTTTTGCAGAAATATGCCCTTTGGAGGCCTAAATCAAGGGCCAAATAGGACAATATTCTAAAAAAAAAATTTCAGATTGTGCTACTCCAAACAATATTTACAATGAATATAATTTTGATATATATATATATATAGAGAGAGAGAGAGAGAGAGTTCATTGTGACTTTATATTTTTAGTTTAACTAAACGTAGGTTGTTTGGTCATTTAGCAATGTTTGTCTTTGATGCTACAGGGAAAATAACTTACTATATTGGCAAAGTTATTAAGAATTTACTGTTGAGATTTTAGGGTACAAAATATTTGAGCTCAATTTTTAGGACCTTAGAGGCTCTTGATCGAGGTCGAACCCCTGGCTAACTTGCGCTTTGCTAGTCAGGCACTGTAGATCGCGATCTCCCCTTTCCGAAAAGTGGTTATAATAGCCAATCAGAGCTATGGTTCAAAAGTTATGGCTTATAGAAGTTGGGATACCTAATCTCATGTTTTGTAAATATTTAAAGCCAGCCCTTTTGTAATAAATGTGAAAAATAATTAAATGGATAGATTTCTGGAACCTTCTCGGGCGGTGGAAATTGCCTATATAAAGAAGGCCCGTAGTGTTGTCTAGGGCAGTTCTGGGTAGATCTGAATAATAATTTGAGGCTTTGTCCTACAGAATATTGTAAGGGGAATGCCCATGTGGCTTTGCATATTGTAATTCTGGAAGTTTGTAATTCCACATTTGTGGAGATAATAAGAGGCCCATTTTCTGTTCTTGCAAATTGTTGTTGCTTCTCTGTTTCTGTTATGTGTTTGTGGCATTAAGGGGAGCACCCTTCATCACATTTCCACTGTACTTTTACTAGGGGGTCTTTGGTCTAAGGTAATTTTAATCGAAGCCCTTTAATACCTTCAATCGAAGGGGGTTTCAGACGAAGGTGTCCAAATTTGGATTTGTTTTATACGGACATATTTTTTTGCAGAAATATGCCCTTTGGAGGCCTAAATCAAGGGCCAAATAGAACAATAATCTAAAAAAAAAATGTCAGATTGTGCTACTCCAAACAAGATTTACAATGAATATAATTTTGATATATATATATATATATAGAGAGAGAGAGAGAGAGTTCATTGTGACTTTATATTTTTAGTTTAACTAAATGTAGGTTGTTTGGTCATTTAGCAATGTTTGTCTTTGATGCTACAAATGTATACATGACATAACTTACTTCAAATTAGATCTAGATATATGTACATACATGTATGTGTAACTTAATTTATTATACTTAACAATTTTGACCAATCCTAAAATATAGTCATAATCAGTAGAAATCAAAGGAATGTCATTAAATTTTTCATCTTTGTCTCCATTAACTGTATCAGTAACAAAAAGTGGCACCAAATTCCATTCACCTACATATCCACATTGCTAATTTATGTACTCTAAATAATTTTCATCAATGCAGTGAGAACAAAAACATGAGTACTCCCTAATTTAATGACCTTTTGATGAACAAAGGAACAATTTTCTAGAAAGTTGACAACCGATAGAATAGTTCCAAGTGGGAAGTTATCTCTTGATGTTTGGAATTTTTGTTCTTTCCACTTTGCAAAAAAAGCATGATGAATGTAGGATTGAATCAATTTTTTAAATTTCTCCATAAATACTCCAATAGTTATCTCTTCTTCAACATATTCTAACCTTCTATATTATTTCCCAAATTTTGTTTCTTTCCTTACATATTTGTAAATCTTAGAATTTCCCATCTTTATCACATCAATGGATTTATTTTTCAAAGGGAAAAGAGCCAAATCAACACACATTTCACATATTCCTTTTATGCAATTTATTTGGCTAGTTGCATCATTTCTTTTGTCACATAAAATGGATGATATGAAATCACTTCGTCTACTAGGAGGAGCATTTTTAAAACCATAAGTTTCTTATACAAATTTTCAAAAACCTTGATAGTGGAGATCAAATTCAATATATAACAAGAATAACAAGTTTTAAACACTTTTTTTGTCCTCGCATAATATGGCTTCAATCTTCAAACATTGTTTGCCAAATATTTATATGAGGTTTTGAACTACAAAATGGCACATAAATTTCATGTTGTGTTGTGTCCAACCAACCTTTCATATGATGTTCATATTCATTGTCTCCAACCATGTGTATGATAACATATATACTGTTTGAAGGACATATAGTATCATTCTGAAACTTTTTAATCAAATTCCTAATTCTTTCCCGAATCCTTTCAGAATGAAGAGCTCTACACATAATTGCCTAATTTCCTTCCATGGTGCTATCATACAAAATAATTCTCCTCTTAACATATCTTGATATTGTTTTCCTACTAAAACCTATATATGAGATGAAACTAAAGATATTTGTTTATTTTGGGACAGAGTTACTACAATGGATGTCAACATCACTCTTCTTGTAATGGCACTATCTTTAGATCAAGATCTCTTCCCTACAGAGCTCATACATTTCCTAACATTTTCAATAATATAACTTTTCATGTTAGAAAATTTTCTCATTTTTGATGTTGTGACTCCACCCAACAATTTTAATGGCTCTTGAAACATTTTTTGTATAAGTACAATCGAAAGAAATTGGGCTTGTTCAAGTGTTTCAAGATTATCAAATTTATCCATTATTTCCCTTTCTATCATATTCATTGACCTCTTATTAGAGAGACTTAAGGGTTCAACATTAGCAAGTGATCTCAATTTCTCCACATTCATTGTAAGTAAATGATCTAGGTTTCTATAATTATAATTTTTATTTATAGTTTGAGGTAGATCTATATGTTCATCCATACCAGTAAGATAAGGTGATCTTGACCCTTCTCTAACTTCCATTTCATGAGCTTCCGTAGGGAGTGATTCTGACCCTTCTCCAACATCCAATTATTCAACTTGGGTTGACCCTTGTGCCTAAACTTCTCCTTCATCTTGTACTTGTCGATTGTGAGCTACATTCACAAAAATGAATAAAAATAGAAAAAATTATAGAAAATTTAAAACAAATACATACAAAACTTAGGTATGTGAAATTAGAGATGCATGCCTTATTGAGTTTTATAATAATATGCCAATGCAGCTTCATGATTTTTTTGTTCTCTATCAGGTTAGCTTTTTCTTACAGATTTACTGCACCTTCTCTTCTTGTTTCCCATCTCCATTCTTAAAAAAAAAAAACCATTGGAATAAATACCAGATCAAAAATCCCTGCACATATTAACTTATTTATGCTTCTATTAATAAAATATGAGTTAAATGGTTTTTTTGTGTTTAAAAATAAGAAGAAAAAAAATACTTTTATTTATACCCAATTCAAAAGTTCCTTAAAAAAATAACTTAGTTGACCTAGTTTGACCTAACACACTTGGAACAAAAATATTGCGGTGTTATTTTGATGCAGGAGCATCCTAGGTGTAAGGGCAATCTTGCATCACGCAAAAATATGTGTTTTTTATTCACTAAGGGCTATTTTGTACAAATCTGCTATTTTTGGAAAATTACTATTTTTAGTAAGTTAGTCGTTTGAACTCAGAATGTTCTAATTTTCTAGGTGAAGGTTCATCTTAGTCGTATAAGAATGCCAGTTGAATATCATTACTAGATCATCTGTATTGGTGAAGTTATTAAGGATTTACTGTTGAGATTTTAGGTTGCAAAATCTTTGAGCTCAATTTTTAGGACCTTAGAGGCTCCGGGTCGAGGTCGAACCCCAGCTAACTTGCGCATTGCTAGTCAGGCACTATAGATCGCGATCTCCCCTTTTCAAAAAGTGGTTATAATAGCTAATCAGAGCTACGGTTCAAAAGTTATGGCTTTCGAAAGTTGGGCTACATAATCTCATGTTTTGTAAATATTTAAAGTCGACCCTTTTGTAATAAAAGTGAAAAATAATTAAATGCTAAGGGTAGTCAGCCTTAATGGCTAGATTTATGGAACCTTCTCGGGCGGTGGAAATTGCCTATATAAAGAAGGCCCATAGTGTTGTCTAGGGCAGTTCTGGGTAGATCTGGGTAATAATTCGAGGCTTTGTCCTACAGAATATTGTAAGGGGAACACCCATGTGGCTTTGCATAATGTAATTATGAAAGTTTGTAATTCCACATTTGTGGAGATAATAAGAGGCCCATTTTCTGTTCTTGCAAATTGTTGTTGCTTCTTTGTTTTTGTTATGTGTTTGTGGCATTAAGGGGAGCACCCTTCATCACATTTCCACTGTACTTTTACTAGGGGGTCTTTGGTCTAAGGTAATTTTAATCGAATCCCTTTAATACCTTCGATCGAAGGGGGTTTCAGACGAAGGTGTCCAAATTTGGATTTTTTTTCTACAGACATTTTTTTGCAGAAATATGCCCTTTGGAGGCCTAAATCAAGGGCCAAATAGGACAATATTCTAAAAAACAAATGTATAAGAAAAAGAAAAAGAAAATTATATATATATATATATATGTATATATATATGTATATATATATATGTATATATATGTATATATATNGGGCCAAATAGGACAATATTCTAAAAAACAAATGTATAAGAAAAAGAAAAAGAAAATTATATATATATATATATATGTATATATATATGTATATATATGTATATATATGTATATATATTCTCTTATGAAGTGACATTAACTATAATTTAGACAATGATTTCTTTGCTTTGTTCTATCTTGATATATATATAACAAAGCAAAGAAATCATTGTCTAAATTATAGTTAATGTCACTTCATAAGAGAATAAAATATAAAATTTTGAACCAAATTGAACTAAACCAATTACATCCTCTAGGTATTTATTTTACAAACCTAACCTCATAATAATTACGTCATTATCATTTAAAAAAAAAAATTATGTCGAACCAAGTGATTGTCCGTTTTTAAAAATGTTGATTTTTCATACAAACCACCTTTTCAAGGAGAAGGAAAAATGGATACAAATAAATTTCAATTTTTTTATAAAATGTATTTATAAGCTAGAAACAAAATGCCAAAAATTACTAGTTTACATCATCTTCAAATTCTTAATGGTTTTGCAGCAATATGTATCGAAAAGTGAATGTTTTTTAGAATGTTTGTTTCAGTGTCAAAGTTGGCCAAAAATTGTGACATAGTATTGTGGGAACACCCATATAGAGCATTTGGATTGATAGGAAGTTGAATCACAATCTCAGTGTAACAAATAGTGTGATAATTGTAGCTCTCTAACTCAATATATGAATGATTAAGGGAAGCATACATCAAGGAAAAACCACACTCTATGATCTAACCTACTATAAAATATATGAGATCATAGAAGGAAGAAAGAGATACCATGAATCCTATAGGCTAGCAAGTTGATAAGGAAAGGCTAGTGAGTTGTGTTATGCTAGTTTCACGCATCCAAAGAACAATGAACGGATAATTGATGGTCTAGCAAGTTGCATTATAGTAGTCAATTCTACCTTGAAAAGTTTGTGCATAGGGGTGGATTGTAAAATCTGTGCTTAGGGGTAGCTTGAATTATTTTTGTGCACATGGGTGGCTTATAGGATCAATTTTATGGAAATCATTGTCTCTATGTGGATCCATAAAAATGATCAGTCCTAAGAAAAGGATTGTCTCCTTAGGGATAAATAGGCATAATCATTCCAAAGGAAATAATTATATCCTTAGGGAACAATAAGGGTGATCATTCTTAAGGAAAGAATTGTCTCCTTAGAGATCAATAAGGACAATCAGTCCTAATGAAAATATTGACTCCTTAGGAACCAACAAGAATGAATATTCCTAAGGAAAGTATTGTCTCCTTAGGGATCAATAAGTTTTCTTAATGTACAAGGAGTCTGCATATATTCCCCCTCCTTATGAGAAAAGAGAATAAGGATGCCTACTTCTAACAAGGAGATATCCTTAAAACAAAAATACATGTTATAACCATAGCAAAGAGTACAAAATATTATTAACCAAGGAATATATAGTCTTGAAAGGATAGTCATAAGTTGGAAGAGACCCTTTAAAGGAAGATATCTTGGCTACAAAACATCTACTTTCAAGAAGAGTTATTAAGCAATGACAACATGTTTAAGACAAAGAGGGGAAGAGAACAAGTATAAACCCTTTTATCACCCCATTACTAGGTTAAAAAAGGATTCTTGGTGAAGGATAACACACTCTAAGAACCACAAGTAGGGGTATTTGTTTAGGATAGACATGCACTTGCAAGAAAGGAAAAAGGTTGTAAACTTGGGATGTAAATCAAATAAAAAAATAGAAGATCCTTGTGTAAACAAAAAAAATCCATGTAAGAAAAGATATCATCTAATAAAAAAATACCATATAACCAAGATAAAATGCATCCTTATAAATGAAGTAAGAGACTTAAAAATGAGACCTTTCCCACCAAGGGTGAAGGAAAAGGAAAACATAACCCACTATACATAGATCTTTTAAAATAGACATGCACTTTCAAGCAAGCATAAGATTGTAAGTCAGGATGTAAATCTCTTGAAAAAGAGAAGATCCTTGTGTGAAAAAACAAATCCATGCAAGAAATAATGTCACATTTTAAAATAAACAAGTCAACAAATTGATATTCAATCTTTTGGAAAGTAGGAGAAAATGAAGAAGGATCACCAAGTATACACACCTTCACTATTGTGGGAGAGAAAACAAAAATGTTTCAATTGATATTGAATGAACACTTTCAAATACATTCAAACATGCATTTTATTATAATTATATTATATTAGTGTTTTCTTTATCAAGTCATTATTCCTAAAAATAACCACTTACCGAAATGTAACTTCTCATACCTAATTTAGCAAGTACATTATTGTATTAACCTAAACTATAAAACTAATATTTATTAATATAAAACTCTAATATTTCCCTGCTTATTATGTTAATTTGAAAAAGAGTGGAACATTGAAAGAGTTTTTAACCCATCCCTTCTAGAGACTTTGATGAAGCACCTTCATCAATCCTCCCCGCCGACTCAAGAAACACCAAATTGAGTGCATCAATGGATGTGCTATTTCCTTTGAAATTCCACATCTCCTCTGAGTGTGTCTAATGCCTCATTTGGTGTTGTACATGAGACACCTGTCCTCAAAAATTCCACATCTCCTTCGTTTGTGTCTAATGCTTCCTCAAGTGTTGTGAAAATAATCTCTCCCCTTCTTCACAAATCACCACTGACATACTTGCACATGAGACACTTCTCATCTTAAATTAAACATATCCTATGAGTGTGTCTAACGCCTTCTCAAGTGCTCAACAAATAAATAACCAAATATTTCTCCCCCTTTCTCCTGGAAGAGACAACCACGATGCCAATCCCCCTCTTATCTTTAGGGGCACAAATATGTCAAACCCTCTCTTTTCTTCAGGGAAATTGTTTCCAATCCTTTAATTTTCATGGACATAAATAGGGTGATTCTCATGCAGTGAATCATCCCTAAGTGAGAAAATTTATCAAGATGATAGAAAACCTCCTACCTCTATTACCTTCAACCTCTTGTAATATCTAACCATTAATCTCTAGACTTTAATTGAGCTAATATTTTTCTCAAATCATCTTCAAGAAAAAATGAGGCATTGTCCTTTAGAGGGATAAAACTTATCCTTTCCTATGGAAGGTCATAATAAACCCCCAACCCATAGTCATCATCAATTTGGTGCATTAGGCTAATTTCCTCAACAATAAGACCTTGTTCCTCATTTATTTTTGTAAGATTTATAACCAATTCGCGTATCCAACTTGGATGTTTCATTAATATAATGCATTGTTAGGAATATGACAATAACTATGTGCATTGGAAACTAATCCAAGAGCTGGTCACATTTAGATAAAAATATAAGTTTGATGAGAAATACAAATATTCCCCTACTAACCACTCCCATAAAATAAAACAACTAATTTTCTACCAAAATCCTAACTACTCCATAGGAAAATCCTATATACCTAACTTCTCTCTTGAGAATCAACCTCCTAATAGGTTTTTCGTTAGGGAATAAACAATCTTCCTTAAATCCCTAGATACTCTGATACCAAATGTTAGATTTGAGGGTAAAAAAAAAATTTAAAAAAAAAAAAAATTGTGTTTCAACACCTCTTTAATCAAACAAACACAAAGATCTTATAACTAGCTACAATTGAACAAGAAAAATCATTGATACAACATGGGAGAAACCACATAATTTCATTGATAAAAACCCAAAATATACAGTGTTGTTAAAATCCAAAACAAGTGTTCTATATATTATGTTGCATAAGCTGAAAAAGATAAATAGTTACAACAAATAAACTAGAAACATAGAAGAGCATATCTAGACATGGGCATTGATTGTTGACAACTCCTAGTGCCAAAAAAAAGGGTAGAAAACAAAGCCTCTTCATGAAAATGACCGCATAAAAGATAAGCATCAAGGTAAATTCAAAAATGAAAAGGAGATCAAGGTTTATTTACAATGGATTAAACATATATAGCTGCAAATACTTGTTACATATGTCAAGTAGAGGAATAGCTATCAAATGGTGACATTGCTAAATATTTACAAAAACACAATTGTAATAGTTATTGCCTCAAAAAATGGAAAATTGAATGTAGGTAGAGGAGTACATGTGTCAAAGAATGGGAGTTAAATATTAACATATTCACTATCAAGGTAGTTGCATATAGGGTAAAAGGACATTTGTGAAAATCATATCTTGTTATGTCGTGTTCTAAAAATGACATGAGGAGAAAGTTGTTGCATATGGTGCAAAAGGAGATTCTCTATAGGATGCCTAACATGGTATTCACTCATTTAAGAAAATATTTATTTGGAGTAAATAATTATGCACATTATTTGCACTTGATATTTAAGTTATCCAATTAAGCTCTACTATATTTTTTACATTAAAACTTAAGATTCACAAAGTGATCCTTTTCTCTTGCTTGATAAGATGTACATGAACTACCTAAGTGAAAATTGTACTTGGGTCATTTTTTAAAGTGGATAAGACAAAATGGCAAGAAAGATAATTGGGAATAATGGAGATGTAATTTAATTTTAAAAAGTATTGTACCTTGCATTAAATATGTGTATTTGAAGTTTGAATTTTGATTTGAGATGCTTTTAATCTAGAGTTTAAAAGGGGTGAGAAGATAATTATGACTACTGACAACGTTTCAAGAGAATCAGAGTGGCATGCAAAGATCTTTATTTTATAAAATCTTTAATATGTATAGAGCATTTTCTATTATGGAGGAGACTTAGTATATAAATTATATGCCTAAAAACACCCATTTAAAAAAGACCAATCGACTATGAGAATAACATGTAAATCAATATTTAGATATAATGATAAAAGAACAACATGACAAGTCACACCATAAACACTGATTCATTTGACACTTTTGTATTGGAAAGCCTCTTAAATATTGAAGGATTTTAATTTACGTGGGAGATTATATTACTATTTTTTCTAGTCAAAAGGATATGTTTTGTGCCATCTAGTGTCTTTATGTATATACATAACAAATGCCTAAATAGGAATTGAAGCAGTTAGGAGAAATGAAAATATTATAAATGTCATTTTTTTTTTCTCAATGGCACACATTTGTCAATTTGCATTGAATCTTATCTAGATTTTTTTTCATGGAATTCTTATAAGTAGGTACAACAATGATTGTGGTTGACTGTTTGTCCAGTGATAAGATTCATACTAATTTGCAAAATGGATATTCTATTAGAAAATTATTCTAGATTCAATTTTCATCCATATAAAATTCAAATTCAAATGCAATTAATGAAAACTAATTTATAGGGAATAGAGAGTGGAAAAGAAAAAATTTCCTACAAATGAAAATAAGCTTTTAGAGTGGAATAAAAATAGAGCTTTTGAAAATCACATTTTAAATAGTGTTTCCTTTTAGACATGAGTTGAGACCTAGTGCAATTGTATTTTCTAATAAGTATGACACAACCACATATTTACATCCTAAATTTATAGCCCACAATAATTAAAAAAACCAAACGTTCTCATATATCTTTCAAAAGCCATAATTTGTGAGCTTATTGTTAAAAATAAATCAAGTCTGTTATAACTTTCTTTATGTTGCAGCCTACTTTAGCATCTATTGATTAGGAAAAGAATAGAAGGAAATAGATTTCAAATATAAATATTTTGTTATTATTTAGGTAAGATCAACCTTGATTTAGGTCATATCAACCTTGTGAATCCTTAATTTAGGTACTACAGAATGAATAGGATGGTAATCTAGAGAAAATTTTGAAATCCAATAGTCTTGCAAGAATCTACCAATATCACCTTTCTCAACTTGCCATCTCACCCCTAGGATATAATTATCTTTTAATTTCACAAAATTATTCAAAATATTGGAACATCTAGGAAACTATTCAGCATGAAGAAAAGAAATGCCATCCTTCCCATTTAGATATTTATATTTCACAATGTTTTCTTATTCCTAGTCCTAATTAATCAAATTCTAACTAATTTTTAGAGGGCTTTATTGATGGGGGTTCTCTTCCTTATGCCCAAACCACCAGGAACTTTGTACTTACAAACCATGTCCCAATATACAAACAAGATCATATTCATCCTTTCTATTCCCATCCATAAGAACCTTCTTTGAATTTGTTAAGTTTTGATGCCATGCTCTTACGAATATGTAAAATATAAAAGTTACAAGAAAGAAGCTCCTAATATATATTCTTACTTTCTCATATTTTACAATGAGTAAAAAATATGTATTATGGTTAATTAATCAAATTAACATCTTGTTAGCATATATAAGTAAATTAAAATACGTATTCACTTAAAATTAATCAATCATAAGAAAAATAACATTTATTTATAATATGTAGAAGTGATTCATTTGATAAATATTATGATTAAAGTAATTTTTAGTTGTAATGATTCTTTTGCAAACATTATTTTCTTGGGATCTCATTGTCCACATCATAATGCTAGTGATTTCTCACCCACAACTGAGTTCCATGTTTCTTTTAGTGCTAGGGCTCTAATTATAGAAGCTGTGTGATCTATTGTGTTCTATAATCCTTGTGGTGGATTTTAGGGGAATGTCTTGGAAAATGAGAGCCTAATTGCTAGATTTAAAAAATAACAGTAACCTATTATAGCAAGAAAAAAAATGAAATTTACTCTTGTGACAAGGGTTTCTTTGTTTTTCCTCTTGATTTGGTTAAGGATGGGGAGGTTGTCAGTCATTTGTGTCTTTGGTTTTGTCATGGCCCCATATGAAAACCTAGGATGCTTTCTTCAACCCCTTATTAATTCCCTCAGGCCCCGTTTGGTTGGGGAATTGGAATTTGATCAAAACCTGATTATCTCAAAATCAAATTTTGAAATTCCAGTTTTGCATCTTCCAGTTATAATTTGGACTGTTTGGTTGACCCAAAAGATGGATTAGTCAATCCATCTTTTGTGTTTGGTTGCCAATTTCAAAATCAGAATTGGAACTAACAAATTCCAACTTCTACGTTTGTTCAACAATTTCAAATTGGAATTGGAATTAGACACTCCATGTTCTATGTTTGGTTCTACATTTCAAATTGGAATTGGAATTCAACAAAGACTTGATAATTTTTTTTATTATTATTTAATAATGTTTAATTTAATGTTGTGATTTATTTTGTCCATTTTTTATTTGTTTTATTTTGAGTTTTTTTAATTTTTATTTTTTTAAAAACTTTTCTAATTTAAGATCATTGATTGCTTTATTTTCTAGAAAATATGCAACTACATAGTCATAGACAAAGTAAAAACACATTAACATCTAAAGAAATTTTTGGCTACTATATTTCCTTTTTTACCTTAATTAGCTAACATTTTATGAGCTTCAACTATCCTCTAAATTATTGGGTGTAAATGAATTTTTTAAGGGTGAAACTATTCGCGGAGAAAACTATTTTGCGATAGCTCACTTGTTGTTTGAATTAGTGTTTATTACTATGTGTAGTAGCACGTCTACTTTTCTTTTAGACAAATATTTTTTCATGCTTATGCTCATAAAAATATATGTTGATCTCCTTTCTACTAATTATTAGATTATATTTTAAATTTATATGAAATATTACATTGAATCTTTCACGAATGACAAATACATCATATTTTGTTTTCATTTGAACTTAGAATCAAGTTTAATTGATGTCCAGGATCTACAATTTGATGTCCAGGATCTACATGAATGATATGGTAACAGACAGGGTGATTGTAAAGTTCAATGACATCGAGACTATATACCAAATAAAATTAGGAATGCAGAATGGTATTGTAAGGATTGGTTGGAATTGAGACATACAAGTGTTTGCATACAAATATAAATAATCATTGCATTGCTCAATATTAAACAAGTCTTGTAGTCCTCATCACAGTACATATATAGCTATTTCTATTGAATGACCCAACAAAGTAGTGTGATTAGAGCACAAACAAAATATCGTAGAAACTTGACATTGGCTTTATTGGTAGCCTCCACTTTTTCCATAGCGGTATTGAGCACCTTGCAAGACTTGCACTCATCATCTGCAATAGGTATATGTCTAGATAGTGCAGATGATGTAGACAAAGATGGGACATCATCGACCCACCAAAAGTAGTCACATCCACCACCATCCTACAATAAAAATATACATTAGTATTGCTATAATGATTAATATTTATTATTTGTAAACATTGAATATAGTGCTATTAACAACCTTTTTCTTATTTTTGTAAGTCCAAAATTTACAGTTCTAATTATTGTATGTGTGTGACATCCTCAACATGCAGTGCACTCCATCACCATAGTCACACATAGGAACATTTATCATAGCCATCACTCCTATATCAAACCTATTTTTGTTCATTCATACTATTGAAGCAACCAAACTTAGTATTTATACAAAAAAGTTAATGAAACATCTATTGAATCAGATAGAAGATGGGGAAGAACAATATCCATGAACTAAATGGTGGTGTGAAAACACGCCATTAAATAAGAAATCCAAGCTCTACACCCTTATGCCCTAGACTCACCAACAAACAGACTCATATCATGCACATTCTTCCCATTTCTGTTTATATTGTTAGATGGTTTATCCTGCATATACAAACTAAACATGATAGAAAAACTAAAACTAGTTTATTTTTAAATGGAATACACCAAGGAATACCATCAAAAATATTGATATTTTACAAACATGAACAGTAAACAATCATCAGATAGCTCATTTTTTTATCAACATATGTGGAGACTCACATGTTTGTGTACTTTTGATGTTCTTATCAGATAGTTCATTGCATTCGATGTGTACATAATTTTTGCATCAACGTTTCAGATCACACTTTGTGATCCATCATCAGGATGAAAGAGGGAAAAATTATTGAAAGAGAGAAAAATGATTGAATTCTCTTTAAATCCTTTTGCTCTTTCATCCTGATGAAGGATCACAGAGTGTGATTAGAAATGATGATGCAAAAAATATCTACACCATCGAATCTAGAAGTTATTTAAAACATTTTTAATATCAACATATGTGTAGTCTCACAATATCATCATATGTGTAGTCTCAAAACTATACATTTCTATTTCTTTACCATGAGACATAACTATCCTAGTGCAACAATAATAAAAAATGCAATAGGTATGTACATATAACATGAGACAAAATCATGAACAATACAATCATCTACCAAAACAGATTTATATCACCATCTATTCTCAAGAACTAGAAATAGACAGTTCTGAGAGTAAACCTTGAAAATGAATTATATTAAGCATTCATCATGTGGTACTCCTTGGTGTATTCTACTTAAATATGCTAACAACATGACTATCAAATGCAAGAAGAACAAAGTTTCCACCCCTTGCAATATGACATTTCTTTCTCAATCAGGTTTCCCCCTTTGTGAAGATATAAGAGGAATGTGTGAAGAAATTTTGAACGGAATACTTAATTTTACATCATTCTAGAGAAGATCTTTGAAGCATTGAAGAGCATCCCTTCCTCTTCTAGGTAGATCTTGTAGCCCAACTCCCACCACTCTCAAACAAATACAGAGATGGAAAAAAAGACAGCAACCATAGGTGCACATATATATTAAATTTAAAAAGAAGAAAATAGAAAGAAAGACAAATGGAAGGGCCAACATTGAGAAAGAAAGCATTGAGAATTTTTGCATTGAAAAATCATCTTAAGATAATGGTCACAGTAACAAGATCAAGTTAGAGTTCACTAGGCCAAAAACTTATAACTCTCTCATGAAATGCATAATAGAAAATTGTTGCATCAGTCAAAGGTTTTTTTCCAGTGCAACCTTCCACTTTCAATAATAATTAACTAGAATGACCTTCACATAAGACATATATACAATGTAACATGTTGAAAATGAACTCTACATTATTATTTTAATTTCTTTATTGAATGTATAGCTATCATTTTCCTTAGAGATTGCATTACTCTAAATATGAGTTGTGCTGAATTGATTTCTCTTGGATGGTTTGGATACCTACTTGTAAACCTTGGTGATGATGCTTGTTCAGATAATCGATCCTATTCCTATCTTCTGAACTATCTCCTTTCTTTTTTATTTTATCTTATTTAAATTTAGTTAATTTAAATTTAAATTAGAATTGGGTTGAATAATTTTCTTTTCTTTTCAATATCATTTTGAAATTCTTGAGTAGTCATTTAATTGTGTTTTATGTATGGATGTTTTATTTAGTGGGCTTTAATCTTGTTTCAAAAAAGACAAATCTTGGGGTGACTTATGTTGAATTATTGCTTCTATATGATCCAAATATCTAATATCCTTGTGGGTGACTTAGGTTGGATTATTTCTTGTATATGACCCAAATATCTAATATCATCATGGGTGACCTAGGTTGGATTATTTCTTGTATATGACATCAATAGGTATTGATTTGAAAGTATAAGCAAAGCTTTAGATAATAAATGGAAGTGTATAGAAATGTTGGTCTACAAACATGTATCATTGTAGAAGACAGTCTTGTACAAAGAAGGGTACAGCAAGTCAATGCTCATGAAGAAACCATTTAAATACTATGGCGACCCATAACAACATTGGTAAATCATATATGAACTTATGCAAGGCGATGACACAAAGCACAATATTTGACAATAAATGGTGTGCAAGCATAAAAAGAAAAGTTTAGAGGAAATTTGAGAGATGATATATTGTTCATGATTATAAGAATGAAACTTTGTAGAGTTCAAAATCAAACATATCACAATTGTTAAATAACATCAAATTTAAAATGTCAGGACTGTAGATTGAAACTTCCAAACTATACAAGCTATGGAGTATAGTCTCATTGATTACCCATTTGATACTTAAACGATCAACATGTTTTCTATTTGTGTTTATGACAAGCTAGATGTTAGGAAAGAAATACTAAAGGAGAGAAAGTTAAAGAAGAAATAGGCCCAAGAGTTCCAAACAAAGTGTGGTGCTTCATTTAGACAAGGATGCAAATGGAACCAATGATGCAAATATATTTTTGTTTACTTGGAGGTCTTATATGGAGTTTAATCAATGTATAATATTATTTCTAGATGACCAGGAGGCAACAATGTAGTTAGGTGGCTCTAGAAGGCAATAATGCAGCCAATCAAATATGGTTGAACATTTACTTCATCTTTTATTAAAGTTTCTGGGTTTTTAGTCTATGCTAAAAAGAAAATGAAGTGCTCCAAATGAGCTAAGATGGGGTAACCACTATCTAACAAAAAAAAAGGGAATATACTTTTAATTACACAAGATACATCAAAAATACAATGCAATAATCAATTTCATGTTAACTAGTAGCAGATGTAACAATTTTCATTTGCTCGTTTTCTTCCAAGCTCGTCTACAATGCTTTCTTGAGTTTCTTGATTGACACTAATGTTAGGAAAGCTTATATTTGGTAATCTTTCTCGGCCAAACACAGAACAATGTTATTATATTTGTCAAAACAATATGTAGCTATTAGCCTCATGTATGATGGCAGACAACAAAACAAAATAAGAGTGGCACCAACTCTAATAAGGACTACATCCTTACCATTGTTTTTTTGCTTCTGGCTTTTTATTCTTCCCAACACAATTATTTGGCCATTTATATCCAAATAGGTTAACAAAAGCTGCTACAAATATTTTTCTATTACTTATGTGACCCAAACCTAAGATGTGTAGTCCATGAAATAGACTCCCAGGAATAGTAAAGACAAACTATAAGTCATTTATTAAACACTCGATCCACAACCATAAATATATTTTTGTTTGATCAAAATAGAAGACAAATCATGAGGGCCAGCTACTAAGTGATATGTAAATAGAGTTCAAATTACCCCTCACAACTAAAGAACAATAATGATTTCTACCCAGATTTGTTCCATTTTCAATCATAAAGATTTTGGATATCATTTCCTTCTAATTTTTTTGCACTTTGATAGCTAACTTGGAATAGATATTAAATAAAAATCAATCAACTCATAATTGTCTAAAGCTAATATGAAATTATAGTAGAATGTTGCAGTGTAGCTTTGTGATTTTATTCAAATATTATATATGATAAAACATTATATACAACAGGGAAAAACCAACAAGAGAATTATTTGATCAGGAATGTCAGCAATTGTATTATATATAACTACATCTATACCTAAGTTGAGCATATCTAGAACAAGTGAGAAATCCCACTAAGATCTAAGTACATGTTAGTTTGTTTACATTCATATCAGTGCACAAAAACTTCTAAATACATATAGAGGTAGCCTCAGTGGAGATGAATAATATAAAATTATTGTACATATAAGAAAATATTTGTCAGTCCATCGAATAATAAGAGGTTCTATTTTTGGCAAAGGAGTAAAAGGCTGGAGTTTTTAGAGCTCACCACTCTTTGACTAGAAGGAAACATGCTTAGAGCTTCTTAAGGAAATTGCATGTATAAAGGAGAGGTCATAGCTGGTGGTGCAATTTTATTGATCTCAGTTGTGCTAACTCTTTCTGTAATCTTTTGTTATCCTTTGCCAGTGATTCATAGCACTTCATTAATAATTCATGTCCTACTTCTATTTGCTTGAGATTTCTTTTGTAAACTTCAATCAATAAATTCATTTTCAAAGATTTGGGTTGCCATAAACAAGGGCATATGTTTCTCTTTCATGAGTTTTCATTTCCAGATCCAGATCCAGGTGATGAAAGTACAGAAGTGAGAGCATGGACAAACATCATAGAATATGCAATTCTAGTTCACCAAGTTTGAATTGGATCATCACAAGTGAATCCATATCCACAACATCTAGAGACAAATCTTATTTCATAAATACTAGTGTAATAAGAAGAAACAAAGATAGAAGGGGACTAAAAATGAAAGGTAAGAATGCCACTTCCAACTAGCTTGGTTTTTTCATAATAATCTGGAGTTCTATGATCAAGAAACCAACCTGTGGTAACCACCAGTTGGACAAATGGTGAACAGGAAGTTACATTATTCAAATATAGATACCTTGATTTATGGTCTGTAGAGCCATCAATTGCGATGGTGCATTCTGATGGTTGTATAGATAGTACCAAAGCATCCGCTCTTTTAAAAAAAAAACAAATTTACCATAAGAATGCACAGAGCTGAATTGTAACACACACATGGCTAAATAAAATTATACACAATGATATCTCATACATTTACATTTCCTAATTCTAAAAAGTAACATTGAAAGAACTTAAGTATCGATTATATTTTTACCTGAAACGTTAAATTTTCTCATAATGTATAATGCAATACTAACAAAATTTCAACCATGGCTCTTCAAATCCATTACAATGGTTAGTAAGAACCTAAAATTTATATGGATATAAGTAGGCATACGATCAAATGACATTTTCAATTATGGAATATATACTATGATCTATATTTATATTTCATAAATATGGCTCATAGTGGATCCAGATCTGAAATGGAAATATCATCCAGGACTGATTAATTCTAATTAGCACAAATAAATCCAAACCACTACAAGATGTTAGTACACCCACCTATTAAGCATGCAGTACAGTGGATTGTAGCTTAATTTAGTTTTAGTTGCACAAATTGAACAAGAAAACTCTTAGATTAGAGTGATTTGTATGAGTCATTACAATGAATTAAAGTTGCATGATAATAGTCACTATAACAAATAGGGTAGTCACAATACTCTTGAGAGAATGAGAGAAAACAATAAATTGATAGTCCTAACAAGGTTTAACAATAGTTCAATAACCTTTGAATGCTTTGGGTAGTGTGGATCATTACAATCCACCAAATGTGAATGTAATCTACTCCACTCTCTCCTCCTCATTCATTAGCAAGAACACTTTGTCTCTTTCACATTGAAGCATGAAGGTGTCGTATACCTTCATGAAAACCCCTCGACTCAATTCAGGGATGGATTTGAGAGTGTTATACATGCTAAGAAAAATATTATCCTCATCAGATTTATCCACTTTGTGGAGGTGAACATTTCCAAGGCTATCTTTTAATTTCTTTACTATTTCATAGATGACATCCAAGGAACTGGCCATACTTGCCTTTTTTCTCTTTCCTTTCCTTGATGATAATGATGTAGGACTTCCTTTATTTGTAGTAGATTTATTTGAATGATTAAGGTCTTCATCCAAATCAACAGCATTGTCAATATTTATACTGAAACCAATGTCCTCTTCATCATGCACATTAAATGCTTCTTCCAATAGGTTCCCTTCCATAGTCTCATGGGCAGTTGTAGCTACATTACCTTTAGCAATGTCATTACCAACAATTACACTCAATTCATTGAAGTATTGGAAGGGTTGCCTCTTATACACTTTGGCATTTTTGAACTCTCTCCTCTGCATGTTGGCATAAATAAATGGATTAGATTTTGTGTATCATTATTAAATTTATAATAAGGCAATAATATTTCAATCAAAACATTAGAAAGACCACCCTACCTTCAAAATCTCATCCCACACACTGTCCTCAGCATCCATGCATTGAATTGCCTCATTCCAAGTGAAACCGCTTGTATTTCTCAACTCTCTCATCACTCTATATGAAAGCTTCCATGTTTTCAGCTTGTTTTTAAAATTTTCCTTTGTTAGAGTGAGGTGCATGTCTGTGTTGAATCGCCTCTCCACACTTCTTTTTTGAATCCCCCATCTCCTTTTCTTCAGAGTTGGACTTTCTCAATGAGAAAGTCTAAAACCTTGTGTTCCATCTCTTTGGTCCATTATACCTTCTTTTAGGAAGAAGATAAGTGGCTCATGTTACCAGTTTCTTCCATGCTCATCATGAGTTCTGTGTAGGCCATGGTTTAGATCAACTGTTTAAAATGTACAAAGGCTTGTTAATGGTGTAAGCATATTGTTGTTAATGGTTTAAACATAGACATGGAACATATTTATATACAAATCCATAAAAGTACAACTATTAAATACAAGTTCAATACTTCCAGATATGAACAAAATAAAAAGGAAACCATTAGGTATATCAAAGTATTTGCATACATCATTTTACTCAAAAAAAACACATTGACCAATAAAAGTACAACTATTATGTACAAGTCCAATACATCCAGATACGAACAAAATAAAAAGGAAACCATCATGTATATCAAAGTATTTTCATACATCATTTTACTCACATAAAACACATTGACCCATACAAGTACAACTATTCTCTGGATCTATAGTCTTCCCACATTGTACTTTCTATATCTTCTCAAAAATCTACCCACTGGTCTCTATCATGCTGAGACAACCCATATGTCTAAGGCATGGGTAAATCTATCCCATCATAATCATCTTCCACTTTGGTACCAATTTCTAATGGAATGATGTCCTCTATTGTAATGAAGTTGTGTAGTATGCAACATGCTAATACAATGTGGGTTTGTGTCATGATAGAATAAGACGTGGCATGCCTAAGGATTGGAAAAAGCTTGTTGAGAATACCATATGTACTCTCTATTGCATTTCTAAGAGAGGAGTGTCGATGGTTGAACAACTCTTATGGATATTTTATTGGATTTTCTCTTGAAAACTCCTTCAGGTGGTAACATGTACACCGATAAGGAGCGAGAAATCCAGTGCATTGGGATATCCAGCATCCACTAGAAAATATTTTCCTACATAAATAAAGTAGATTGTTAAAACTTGAAACATTAAATGTACCCTCGAGTATATTAAACTATGATTTGGATTATCGGAGGAAAAATAAGTGGATCTGATCTTGACAGAGCTAAAGCTAGAACATGATTATCCATAGCAGACCCTTCCCAACCAGCAAGGCAGTACTGAAACTTATAATTGAAGGAACACACACCCATAAAATTTTGCGACAAGTTGCATTTTCTATCACAATATTTACCATAAATGTTGACATCGACAATGAATGGTTTATGGGTTCCATCGATAGCTCCAACAAAATCCTATATGATATGATACAATCATCAATTATACGGTCAACCAATACTATGATAAGGATATAAATCCATACATGAAATTTGTAACAGCACAAGAATTACCTTGAAGAACAGATCAAAATGGTCCTTCCCACTAATTTCAAGAAAAGTGTTTGGACCAGGTGCTATAAAGTAATCCTTGTTGAGTGCTAAAATAGCCCTCAACACCTTATGGAAGTATTGACTGACTGTCTCTCCTGAGTGCCCAAAGTTGTGGGCAATCTTGCGGTTCCTCAGATTGTGGCCAAGAGTGTGGAGAAACGTCACAAGTTGTTCTTCTAACTTCAAGTGTATCATATCTGTCAAGCTTCCTTTCAGCCTTAGGATACTAGCTAGATGAAATAAGGCTCCCCTGCTCATGCAAATTCGATCATGACAATACACATCATTGGAATGAATAAGTAGTCTATAAGAATAATTTCCTTTTCTTATTTGTTTACCCATTTGTGCACTACCTTCTCGGGTGAACACTACTTTGGCTACAGAAGGCAAAGAAAGAAGAGCTATGAGAATATGAGTGTATGTGGTCTCCATAGCTATGCGTCTTAGAACATTAATATGCTTAGTAGGATCCATCAACGGCCTAAAATGTGGACAAATACAATGATATTTTAGTGAGGAGATATCCACTATCAAGCACAAACATAGGGCATGTAATAATTACTAAAATAGAACAAGAAGTAATAATTGGTCGTTATCTCCTACTTCCCCTTGTTGAAACAAACAAATGATGCAAATGATCTAGAGAGCCTACATGGAAAATGATGCAGACTTTCATGTAGAGTATGATTTTAAGGCCTACAAGGAAATGAACAATAATTTTGGTGTATAATTCTACACCAGAACAGCTTCACAACATTGCCTAAACTAGAAATTAAAAATTTTGATGGTATGTTGAAAATTCTTCTAGAAGTAATGCTGCATAATTGTTTGTGTTTTTAATGTACCCTATGTATAATATGGAAAACTAAAGAATGGTTTTCTTTGCTTCATCTCAAAGGGGATACCTATGAATGATGGCATCAATATAACTTGGAGGTATAGGATGGTGAATGTGATGAGTTATTCATTGGGTTAATTATGTTTTCAACAAAATGATTGCAAATGAGAAGTTTCTGGAACTTAATATCTGCATGGAGGATAGTAGGAGTCTGCAGATGAATATGATACAAATATTATGAATGTGTGTCCACCACATGACAAGTTTTGATTTTTTTTGATGAGATACAAGAGGAATTGGAAGGCGACATAGAAGCTCTTAGACCTAAGGGCCTTGATGAAGCCATCTCAAAAGAAAGGTCTAATGAATTTTTTTTTTAAATGATGGAGATAATAGAGGGTCATTCTTACTGCTCAAACAAGACAACATACTTCCTAAGTCAGATACTAGCTCAATTGAGGCTAAACATTCTACAAATGGTAACCTCAATCTAAATAAGGTTGCTCGAGTAGAACTATGCAAGAAAGGATGTTGCAGTTCATGTGAGGAACCAAGATCCTGTTAAAATAAATGTTCTAATAAAGGTTAAAGCTAGTTAATTGAGGTGGTTAGTGATTCCCTAGTCTCTGTCGGTGAGGAAGAATCCATGGGCCTTGACAAGCCCTTGTTAGAAGATGTATCTGAAAGGGACAATCTTGAGCATCCCATTTCATCATTAGCAACCACAAGAGGGACATCCATTTGCCCTACATTACAAGTGAAGGATTTGATCAAAGGAAGAAAATATGCATTTCTGGATAACTTTGGGAGTACTCTTAACTTTGTGGATTTAATGTTGTACCCTTCCTTGGATTTATCAAGTACACAATTTCATTTTTGATATAACTACAATTGATTTTTCCTGATTTTATTCTTTGTAGTAGGCCACATTGATGGAATTTTAGTGGTCCAATGGTTGACCTTAGTATCTAACACGACACAACGTCTACCCCCTGATTACTAGACCAACCTACATTGATAATTACATCAACACCTAGTGAGGATATTGCAAATGGATGAAGTATAACTATGTTTGGTTTTGATGATATCCTACCATAATAAAAAAATACAATCACTTGGTCAACCAAATTGGGCATAGATGTCACCTTTGGAGCTAACCTTGAGAGATAAATTGGCACCACTTGCTAGAGTAGGTTCTTTTATAGCTAAATTTGGATTCGTACTAGAGGTTAGAACAATTTGAGTCATGAAGGATCCTGATAAGCTCATCATTCATTGTGTTGTTTTGAAAAAATAGGCTTTTACATTGCACAGGTATACCTACAAATTGTCTTAACGAAATCCTTTTTAAATTCATTTTTGCATCGACAGCTTTTGAGCAATTTCCATTTTTAAAAAAAATTCATATTGGCATTTGCAGGTTTCTCCAAAATTTAGAGTCTATCTGGTAGAGTTCTAAGTATTTATATAAAATTCATATCAAAAAAATTTATTAGCATCTACTTATCACTAGAAACTAGAAAGTTGTCTTTATAGGCATGAAAATCTATTAGCACCATAATCAGTAAAAGGTGGTCTTTATAGGCCAGAAAAATTATTAGCATCATAATTAGTTAAACCTTTTTTAGTATCTTAATCAACATAGATTTTCATTTCAATACTGTCAGTAGTTATCATGAGTTCTAAATTTCATAGATGTATCGTCAAGTGATTTCATAATAGTGCGAAAACAAATTTTGGTTCATCCTATTATACGACCCCTATTATAACTAGATACCTCTAACTACAGGCAAAGGAATTAAATGGTGATAACTCTAATTAATCATGTAACACTCAATCCAAAGAGTACTCCAGTGGTATAGATGCCTCCTTCCATAATCTGTGGAATAGTGAGATTCTCCCCTTCACTTATGGATTTCATAGGCTAAACATTGGGAATCTCCATATTATCTCTATGAATATATTGTGGATTCTTGTTGTTAGTAATAACTGAGAGGGGGGGTGAATCAATGGCCTCAAAATTTATCCAATTTAAACTTTAATCCACCAATCAATACTTCTCAAATTATTAAGTCCCTACAAGATGTATGCCTTTGAAATACTTGAAACAAATAACTGTCTGTCGATTTACCTTATCTGTCCTTATTCTCCTTGATAATCGATAAGCAGTAAACTGTATTTACCGATACTTAGTAAATATGCAGAGTGTACCAATCAATCCATAAATGCTTATGTGAAATGTAAAACACTAAAGTAATAAACCATACACACATAACACAAGGATTTTAACGTGGAAACCCTGTTAAGGGAAAAACCACTGGGACCGGTACCCCAA
>MU223881.1:1070590-1081800 GCA_018584345.1 Thuja plicata | reverse complement strand
TAATGTTGTTCTAAGGCTAGAAACAGAGAAGAGAAACATTGAGAAGAATTTACAGACACTCACTGCAGAAAGAGTAAGATGCCAAGAATGCATAGTCATGTTGCATGTGGCAGTGAAGATGAAGACTAAGGAGGCCTTGAAAGCTAAGATCCTACAGAAGGGTGTTGAGCCCTTGATCAAATGGCTCCAAAGTCTGGAGTTCAAAATTGAGATGATCATTCAGGCCAAGACTGGACTACAACAGACAGATGTTAAAGTGCAAGAGGAGTAAAGTAAAGACTATAAAATCCTCCTGGGACTTCATGTGGAATCACAAACCAGCAGTGAAGGGAAAGTGATAGTTGGAGTGGCCAACTTGCACAAGTCATTCACAGATTATCTTCACAAGTTAGCATAGCAGTCTTTGACTCATTTAGACAAAGTGTCGGAACTCCAACAATTGAGTGGATGCATCTTTAGGGCCATGGTGGAACTGAAAGACCAGACTGAAGGAATCAAGACTCTAGCCAAAGAACATTCCAGATGGCTCATCCGTTAAACCAATGTCCACGTCAACAGACATGAAGAGCTCATCCAAGTCATCACTACTATCATCACCTATACGGCCAAATTAGATAAGGGGAAGGAAACTGAATAATAAATATATTCTCCCCTTGTGCTATTTTTTTTAAAGTTTTGTAACGGATAAACCTTTGGTTATCATTTCTAGTTGGGGAAGTTGAACCGTTTCGGTTACCCCTTTTTGTAACGGTCCAATCTGGAACTCTATATGTATTTTTCCCAAAATCAATACAAAGGTTGGATAAATTTTGGTGTGAAGAATATCATTGTTGCTGAGTCAATTTTGTATGTCTGAATTCCATTTATTTAAATTTTCCATTGCATTTCATTTATCTTTATGTTGAATTCAAACTTCTCTTTTGAGTTAGATTTGTAATCTGTATTTGAACTAGAATTATATATTATGATTTGATACAGCTAATTAAAGGGGAAATCAGTTACTACTCTAAGTTTTGGGAATGTTCTTATGATATAGATCGACTCAATATCATTGCATTGTTAAATCTCAGTCTTGCATCTACATTTTTAGTAATTGTCCATGCATCACCAATTTTGGGAGTGAATATGATTGATAAAGTCTCAGAATTGGCTATATTTAGAGTTTTTTTTACTTCGCCTGAGCTTTTTCCTATTTAGATTTAGCTTGGTTTACCTCTCCTGCTCTCGGGTTAAGAGTATACCCCTGTTAGATTAGGAAAGATTAAAATTCACTGAACATTATTCAGATAAGGGAGCTGTACCTTCCAATTCAGAGGTAAAATAGGTTTTCAAGTAACTATTTCCCAAGTGTTGTATTCAATTGTTCTTAAACATTTTTGGGTATTTTAGAGTTACATTCAAAAGAACAATCTGTTTACCAACAGATTTTTGGTGACTCTACTGAGGAGATGAACAATCATTTTACTAGAAATCATACAATGAGGAAAGATGGAGCTTCCCCATGAAAGTATAATCCCTGTGCTCCAAGCTAATCTTGGGTTCCAAGATGATCAAGAGGATCTCATTTCCTCATTAAACACTTTCCTCTGGAGATATAGGAGAAGCACTAAACACTATAGAAACACCAGTCAAGTGCTTGAACTAGAAGAAGCTAGAGAAAAAGCACTTGAGAGAGACATACAGAGAAGAAATATGAGAAGGGTAGAGTGCAAAGTTAGGGCACAACAATAAGAAAAAATCTGGAGCCTAAGAGATTTCTTAGAAGTACCAGGAAAGAAGGTAGCATAGAACCAGTCTTTGAGAGACTCGCGGATATTAACTTTGCTCTTCTAGAAGTACCTCACCGGGGAAACAAAACCGTAAGGAGCTAGAGTAGACCTTCTTCACCGCCTAAACAAACCACCCAGTTATCCACCACTTGCTAAGTGTTGACATTGCACGGAGTAGTTTGCCCTCCCGTTGTCAATCTAACACCCTACTTACCCCAAGTAGCTATGGCACTCCCTTGGGCCACTGTAGTCGGGCCCCTACAACTAGCAGCATATAACCCTCTCCCTACAGGCTCTAGAAAGAACTTTCCCAAATTCTCTAGAGATGGGAAGGTATCTACAGACGAGCATATTGCTGCATTCTTCACTTCAGTTAAAATTCTAGCGGTTCGAGAAGATGTGGCCGTCAGATTATTCATTGAGACTCTAGTCGAAGGTGTTGTTGATTGGTTTCATCATTTACCTGATTCTTCTATTACCAATTGGACTAATATGAGAGTCACCTTCGAAAGAAGGTTTAAGACTGCTGAAGATGAGCATGCTATATTGACTCAATTGACTTCTATCAAGAAAGAGTCGTTAATCAACATGAGAGATTTTATATCTAAATTTAATAAGCTGGTAAACTGTATCATAGCAGGTGATAGGCCTATGGAAGGAAATTTGAAAACTTTCTTCATAATTGCTATGCCACCGGACATCAATTATGATCTAAGGAGAATGAACCTTGCAAATTTGGATGCCACACAAAGAACTTTTGTAGAACTTGAGGACCACATGATTTCATCCAGGAAATGGAAAAGAGAGATACAGTCTAGAGCCAGCAGTAGAAATACTACGTCATTTGATGAGATGATCCAAAAATCATCTAATGAATTCACTGCCTTCAAGAGACAACTTCCCAGATTCAATAACTCCTACTAGAGAAATTTTTAGGAATAGACTGGAAGATATAATGATGGGAGGAATGTAGAAGGAAAAATGTTACAGTTAACTACTCCACCATAGAGGCTAGCTATAGAGGCTCCTCCTAAAAGAGGGAATATGTGTGCCTTCTACTTAACTATAGATCATGATGGGGAAAGCTACCCTAATGTAGCCCGTGCTTGGAAAATGCATCAGACTGACAAGTGGAATGCTGGAGCATCTGGAGCTGAACCAGATTCATACTCACATGGTGACTTTGAAAACTTATATTTAGAGTATGAATCAGATTCAGAGCAAGAAGCAACATGTTATGCCACCATAGATGGGACCTCTTATATGGTCCTAACTTGGAGTCAGAAAGATAAAGGCCATGGTTTTTCACTACCTAAAAACAATGAGGCATCTACCTCCAATTCAAAGGAGCCCAATCAAGGTATGGGGATTCCTCAACTAGGTAAAGAACAAAACTCTTTTGACATTATTCAATTCTGTAGAGATTCTAGAATTCAGATTTCTCCCATAGACTATCTTAAGTCTAATCCTGTTGAGCTACAAAAGCTAGTAGATTATTGTAAAGGAGGGAACCGAGAGTCAAATCAAAATGTCATGACTACCATAGAAAATGAGTCCTTATTTGCAGACCCAGTTGAACAAAGGGAATCATCTATCTTAGCCACCTTCCTAGGCGAAAATCTTGACCCATCCTATGTGTCTTTACATATTAATGACTGCAGGTTGAGCAATTATATAATAGACTCTGGGGCATCGGACAATGTAATGCCATCTACTATGGCCAAAGCCTTAGGACTTACTCTCACTAAAGCCCATGGTAGGTGTTACTCCATGGATTCTAAGCAAGTACCCCTATTCGGCCATATTAAGGATGCTCAAGTGGCCTTAGCAGCACATCCCGAGAAGAAGATGTTGTTAACCATCCTCGTTGCTGATATACCTGCTAGCTATAGTTTGTTGTTAAGCAGGATTTTTTGCAGAGACCTTGGAGGGGAGATAAAGTTGGATTGGTCCCAAGCCTTAATCCCAGTAGGTAATAAAAAGATTAAACTGGTTCCCGAGGAAAAGGTTATGTTTACAGTGTTGAAATCTGATGACCTTAAAGCTCAAATCTTGTATCAATAATTGGGGTTTGGCGATTATATGTTTTTCACGGATGAACTTGAGAAAGAAATGAAAAACGCCGAAGAGGAAAAGAAATTTTCCACTGAAGAAATACCACCACAGATGTGGACCCTTGAATTTGATGGTAGTTGTGCGTCGTCAGGGTCTGGTGCAGGTGTGGTTTTGATATCACCAGACAAAGTATGTGAGCTGTTGGCTTACAAATTAGAGTTTGGAANAAGAGGAAAAGAAATTTTCCACTGAAGAAATACCACCATAGATGTGGACCCTTGAATTTGATGGTAGTTGTGCGTCGTCAGGGTCTGGTGCAGGTGTGGTTTTGATATCACCAGACAAAGTATGTGAGCTGTTGGCTTA
This sequence comes from Thuja plicata, assembly GCA_018584345.1. NCBI lineage: Eukaryota > Viridiplantae > Streptophyta > Pinopsida > Cupressales > Cupressaceae > Thuja > Thuja plicata. The sequence goes on along the minus strand of MU223881.1, from coordinate 1,077,610 downwards.
CAAATTAGAGTTTGGAAACACTAACAACACCACCAAATATGAATCCCTTCTGTTAGGGATTATCACCGCAAAAGAAAGAGGTGTGAAAATTCTGAGAGCTCGTGGTGATGTTGAGCTAATTGTATGACAAGTCAAGAATCAGTACTCTGTAAAAAACCATAGGTTGAAGAACTACAGAAATAGAGTATGGGATGAAATATAAGCATTGGATGATTTCTTTATCAAATCGGTGCCAAGAGAGTTGAATTCCAAAGCTGATTCTTTAGCTATCTTAGCTTCATTACTTCTTCCTCACCCAGAATTCAAAGATAAAAAATACCAAGTGGAAGCTATATATCGACCATCTGTGCCTGATAACGTGGAAGATTGGTAAGTTTTTGAAGATGACCAAAATCTCCTTCTCTTTCTAGAGAGCAGTGGTGACTTCCACAAAGAGTTTCATGGCAACCGTAAAGGGAGTAGCCAAGATGAGCTGAAGGAAGATAAGTCAAATGTTATTCAATTGTGAGGTAATATCATTCCACCCCATCTGGTCACTCTTGAAAATCTCTTCAATAGACATGACATGTTTGTGAAGAAGAAAAGAATTGAAAGAGGGCCTACCACTGGTGAATATGAAGGAATGAATATTGGAACTAAGAAAGACCCCAAAATGATCAATATTGGGAAGTGTTGTACAAAAGAAGAAAGGAATGAGGCCAAGAAGCTTTTTCTAGAATACTCAAATGTTTTTTCCTAGAGCTACGAAGATTTAAAAAGTTTTATGAATGGAAAATTCAAACACCAGATTCCCTTAAAACCTGAAGCTACTCCATTCAGGCAGAAGCAAAGAAACTACAACCCCAAAGTTGCTGATGCCATATTAAGAGAAGTTGATAAAATGCTCAAAGCAAAGATCATATATCCCACCCATCACTCTACTTGGGTTGTGAATATAGTACCTGTGAGGAAGAAGAACGGAGAAATAAGGATCTATGTTGACTTCAGAAATCTAAATCAATCTTCTTTGAAAGACAACTATGCCCTTCCCAACATTGATCATCTTTTGCAGATCGTAGCTAGAGCTGAAATGATGTCTATGTTAGACGGCTTCTCAGGGTATAATCAGATAGAAGTTGTGGAAGCGGATCAGCATAAAATGGCTTTTACTACCCCATCGAGGACCTTTGCATATCACAGGATTCCAGTCGGATTGATCAATGCCAGAGCTACTTTTTAGAGAGTTATGGATCTTTCTTTTAGTGATATGAAGGACAAAATCATTGGTATGTATCTGGATGATCTTACCATGTTCTCTAAAAAGAGAGTAGATCACATAAATGATCTAAGAAGAGTATTACAAAGGTGCCGAGAGGCCGGGATTTCATTGAATCCCAAGAAAATAGTGTTTTGCATTACTGAAGGGAAGCTATTTGGTCACATAGTCTCCCAAGAAGGTATAAGGATCGATCCTAAAAGAGAGAGCTATTCAGAAACTGAGTTTACTAGTGAATAAAACTGGAGTAAAGTCCTTTTTTGGTCAAGTCAACTTCCTCAGAAGGTTTATCCCTAATTTCTTCGAAATTACTAAACACATTGTTGATATCATGAAGGGGAATGTGAATTTCAAATGGAATGATCCTGGTAAACAAGCTTTCAAAAGCATCAAGGATGCCATAGCTAATACCCCAGTATTATGCCACCCAGACTATAAGAAAGATTTTGTAATCTATTGTTATTCTTCTTAACATACCCTGTCAGCCAACTTGATGCAAGAGAACGAAGAGGGAATTCAAGCCCCCATCACTTTTATGAGTACACCTTTAAATAACCATGAAATGAGATATTCTCAGAATGAAAAGCACACTTTTGCGGTGGTAAAAGCTCTTAAAAATTTTAGGTTTTATATCCTACATTCCCACTCCCTGGTGTATGTACCTGATGCTACAGTGAAGAGTATTTTGACTCAACAAGATGTGGGATGTAAAAATTGAGGAGCATGGGTAGCCAAAACCCAAGAATATGACATAGAGATCAATGCCTTGTGCAAAGAAATGGCAAAAAATCAAGCAGACAAAGGCCCAAGAGCTACACAGTTCATTTTGGCAGTAAGTATGCAAGACCCATGGTTTGAAAACATTGTGTATTTCTTGACCTATGGTGAATGTCCTGAAGGATTAACTTCAAAGAAAAGGTGAGACCTAAAATTGAAGGCTTCTAAATATGTAATTTGGGAGGATAGACTATATAAAAGATCTATAGATGGAACATTCCTCCGATGTGTTGATAAACAACAACAAGAGAAGCTGTTAAAGGTTTTTCATGATGAAGCCTATGGAGGACACTTCTCATCATCAGTCACTGTGTTCAATATTTTGAGACAGTGTTATTACTGGCTGAGAATTTTTAAAGATGCATACCAGTGGGTGGCAATATGTGAAAAATGCAAGATGTTCACCAGGAAGCCACAGTTAGCAGTGTTTCCCCTTAGACCAGTGATAATTGAAGGGCCATTCCAACAGTGGGGACTTGATTTTATCGGTCCTATAAGCCCTATGTCTAGTGCAGGTCATACTTACATAATTACTGCAACTGACTATTTCAAAAAATGGGTGGAAGCCAAGGCAACCAAAAGAACTACTTCAGAGGTAGTATTTGAGTTCATCAAAGAAAACATTCTAGTAAGATTTGGTATACCTATTAAGTTGGTTATGGATAATTCCACATACTTTTCTTCTCAAGAAATTACTGATTTTTTTTTTAGTACGACATCATGATCATTCATTCTTCCAATTATTTCCCTCAAGGGAATGGTCAAGCAGAGTCTAGCAACAAAAATTTGGTGAACATCATGAAAATGCTCGTGGGAGAAAACTAGAGTAATTGGCATAAAAAGATCTATGAAGCCCTCTGGGAGGATATAGTGACCCCCAAAAGAGCCATTGGCATATCTCCTTTTGAACTCGTCTATGGGGTAGAAGCTAGTCTCCGATTGCCATTGGAATTAGCAACTTGCAAATTGAAGATAGTAGTAGAAGATGGCATATATGAAGATGGTTTGGAGAAGAGGATCCTGTACCTAAGTGTTGGTTAACAGATATGTCTTCCCAAAACACCTGCATGAAAATGACTCCTAAACACCCAAGGCCGAAAGACAAATTGCAACACAACAGTTGGGTCACTTCGCTATGAAGAACGTAAGCGCCCTCTAAATTATCTGGGTACAGCTCCCCGTGTAAGATTTACAATGAATTAACTAAACTATAAATGATAATGCTTTTAACCTGAAAGCAATAAAGGCTTACAAACATCTATTTGTAAACACGAGATAGATGCGAAGAGACTAACTAACTAGAAGGATACAAACATTAAATGCTACAAATTTCATTTGCCTAAACGCTGCATTATAGAAAGAAACTAAGAGAGAAAGTTAAACTTGTTCTTTCCAAATACATGAAAAACTATAGCACAAAGTCCACAGATGATCGTGTTAATGATCAGACGTAACAGATACGCATTCAAAGGAAATCAATGTCATTCAAAGATGAATATTAATCAGAAAACAAGCATCTAAACACAAAGTTTTAGTATGCTGCTATTATCCTTCTTTGAACACAAAAAAATAACAATATTTTGCTGTTCCTGCACACTAATCATTATCTGAAAAATGAAATCCCTCTTTCTCTGCATTACAATCAGACTAAAATTCTATTTCCTTCCCCTACACAAAGTCTCAAGCTTGGAAAATCGGAAGAATAAAACCCCCTGTAGCACAAAGTCTCAGAGAAATCCAATCTTCCCCCCTATCCCTATATCCACAGCCTCTGTTCTGCTGTAGCACAAAGTCTCCCAGCCAAAAACCAGAAAAATGGAACCCTCCTTTTTTCTTTTGTGAGCATATTTATTTTCCTTTCGAACACTTCCCCCTTTCCAGTTATGAAAACTGATTCTTGATTTTACTTCTCATCCCCAATATGTTGTCTCCACGTCAGGACCATAATGTTCATTACCTTATAAATACTAATTAAAGTATTTGGAATATCTTCAGGGACGAAAATTAGTTGATTTTAAAACAGATATCAAAAATCTATATACTATTAGAGTGATTTTCATTTGCTGACACCTGTTACTATCATGCTGATTTATCATTAAAACTTGGCCTTATCATTGCCACATATCATGTCCACTTGGACCTCATTAGGAAACTCTCATTTATCAGTGACATGTTTTGTATTGTATCTAGGACTTGTGTGTGTCCTTAAATTTATTGTTTGCATAGTTATTGTCGTTCCTCATGACTGTTTGACATTTTATCAAACAGTTTGGACTCGTCTTCTGTGTTATTCATCAGTAAATTGGGCCACATTTTCCTCATAAATCTGCATGTCCGGACTATCCTGGTTGAATCCTTGGCACTTCTCCAACAAAAATTACTTCCTATACTCTGTATCTTCCACATATAGTTAGTTGAACATTCTCCACCTTCACGGATACATTTTGCAGTAGAAACCACTGGAGAAGCTGAACTAATAATTTGACCACCATTGTAGATATATGTAGACTCCAAATCACTGGTACGATCAGTAGAAGGACTTTCAGAATCATCATGCAAGCTGTTGAATCTCCGTGGTGGTGTTGTAAAATAATAAAAGGAAGCCTTCTGCATGTATTGTGCATGCTACAACTCTTTCTTCAACAGTTTAATTTGTGCCCGAATCACTGAAATGTCTTTAGTCGTATCTTCATTAACGGCCATAGCATTCTGTATGAACTTTTCTCTTTGAGAAAACTTCAGTGTGCTTCAATGTTTCCACTACAGAATAGATAGATGGGCTAATATTTGCAACTACCATGGTTTTTTTTTTAATTTCCACCAAGTGAATCCTGTAACAGAAAAGTAAGTTTTGAATCACAGTATGACCAGAAAAGTAAGTTGTTTTGAAAACAACCCCACCAGCGTGATAAGCACACAGTCTACCTCTGCTTGCTATATTTATTACATAGAGTGAAATTTGGTTACAACTACACCCGAGACTGTGGGGTGCTATATTGCTTCAATGTATCAACTCAGTGTTGTGAATCTCTTTTGCCTCTGAAAGTTGTTTGTCTTAAAAAAGAATCCATTGATTACAAACCCATCAGGTGCCTTTGTACAGGTCATCGACTAAACATTCATTCTTGTCCATGTCATAACTTTCCTTACCATTACTTATCTCACGCAGGTTTACACAAGATGCTCAACATTCATAAGCACTTGGTGTTGTAACAGTACTTCAAAACTTTCACATATGAATCTCTTCTTGGCCACGGGCATCACATGAATAGTTACTTCTACCCATGTTTTAAAGATTTGGGAATCGATATCGATCTATCTTGAACTTGAATTCTGCATGCTTCAGTTAGTGGGTTCCTACTATATGCCCATCAAGCTTGAGCATACTGTCAAACAGTCTGTCGGCATTCTGTGATGATCACATGCACAGTCTATGTTTCCAAAGAGAAGACTGGCAGGAACCCGTCCCTTTTATGTGACACCAATGAATGCTTGACATTGGAAATATATCTACTGTCTTCAAGTTTAGTTCATTCCCGCAATCTTCTAACTGAATGTCGCGGGCATTAACTTCATGAGTTAGGAGATGGAAAATCATCGAGCATCAAGCAAGAGGCATTACTTTCTATCGGGAAATCTGATGATGTTCTCATGCTTTTTGCATCCATTTGTGTATGTGTATGACTCAGATTCTTTCAGTTGAATGATCATGGCTTGGAGCTTTGAGCTTCCCATCATTTAAGCTAATGATCCAGAATAATTACTAGAGCAGAGTTATCTTTATTTAAAATAAAGACTTCTTCTTTATATATATATATATATGTGCAGAGACCGTGATCTCACCTTTGGAACATATTGGGGAATCCCACTAAACGTACCCCATAAATGTTTCTTCTTGGGAAAATGCTTGTGTTTGATGACTATTGGTTGGATCTTTCCATAATCTTGTTCTTATCTCAACTAAAGGAAGAAAATCCAATCATTGACATTTGTGATTATTTGAATTTGAGATTTAAACATTGAATTGATCATTCATGTCTTTGAGCCCACAAACTGATGTTCTAAACTGAATCCACACTTGTTTCATCCTTTGAATCATCAAACTTCTGAATCTGCATCCATAGTCGTGTCTTTGATATAAGAACATATCATCAAAACTGTGATGTCAAACTTGGACTCTGAGCTGAACCCTTGAATCTACGACTCTGAGTTTCTGAACCTCTTAACCTATGATTGAACCACTTTGAATCACTTTGAACCTTGGTTCAAAGTAGTTCAAAGAGATTCAAGACCCCAAAACATGAAAGTTTAAAAACTGGGGTGTATATGGGTACCAACATGGGCTCTAACTGTGGGAGTGATTTTGACACAAAATCAGAGAACTCCAACAATCTCTGGCAAAAGACAAGTTCCTTATCCATTGGGTAGATAGAGTCAGCAAGAAAAGAAGACTGGGAGCTGCTTGCAAAGAGGGTGGCGGGGAACAGGGCAAAGCAACCAAAAACTCCTAAACTACCAGCAAGAATGAAGCTTGCACCTTATTCAAACTAGCAGACTAGACACAACAAAAACTTATTTACAATATTTACAAAGGTAGGGAAAGAACCTACCAAAGGAATCCAAAAGCAAGAAGAGGTCACGCGAATCCATTTATCGGTAGGGAGAAATAGGAGCCTTTCCGTAGCAGCAAGTCATGTCTCATTGGAGCAGCTCCAAACCAATGCCTACTAGTGACTTCTTCAATGCCAAACTTCACGCTAAAGGCATATATAAATATGTTGACCAAACAGTCCTTCCCAAATAGCCATAATTCATCATAGCATTCTTCATCTTCGAATGACTTGTCCATAACATTATTCAAACAAGGAATCATCTCAAATTGAAAAGAATAATATTCAGGAATTTCTTCCTTGGTTTCCAGACCACAGTCCACAATGGCACACTCCTTTCTATAATCATGAGCATCATGTTCCGTATTATCAAAAAGA
>MU223881.1:1030995-1045083 GCA_018584345.1 Thuja plicata | reverse complement strand
TGGAGGAGGAACAAATTCTTCTACCCATGGATTCAAACTAGCAGTCATGGCTACCAACAATTGTTTTGCCTGCAATCCTCAAAACACACCACTCTGTGATGGAAAATTCAGAGGGTATTGTGGAGGAGGAACAAATTCTTATACCCATGGATTCAAACTGGAAGTCATGGCTACCAACTATTGTTTTTCCTGAAATCCTCAAAACACACCACTCTGTGATGACAAATTTGTATTGGAAAAAAAATAAAAGAATGAAGAACTTAATTTTGAAAGCTTTGGAAGAAACAAAAGGGTTCCAAGTGCCCTGCTCGGTAGTGCTGCTATTTTCTTGTCAAGTCCTGAAAAAATAATGTTTCATCAAATGTTTAATTTAATTAATTTTATTGAGACGTGTTGTACAATGAAAGCAAGATTAAAAATATATCATTTTATTATCTAAATAATTAGTAATGAAAAAACATAATTAAATTTAGGGTTTTAATGTTTTCACAATGAAAATGCTGAATGCAGCTGCGGGCAGCAGAAATGAGGAAAATAGTTTGCAGGTTTTGACTTATGCCACAGGTTTGGGGTACCCAAAAATATCGGGTACCTAAAAATATTGGGTACCCGATTAGGCTTGTGCTTTGGTGTCAGGTTTGCCCAGGTGTACTAACACCCAGGCCTACTAAAAAGTCAACAAGCGCTTTCATGCGCTTTTGGACGAGTGAAAAATGGATTTTTTTCACATCGCCACTTTTTGGCCCCCCATGATCTTGCACATACCCAGTACACAATTTAATAAAAGACTAATACCCAATAACATATCAAATTCTTAATAGAATAAAGCTTTTCTTCCCCTTACATATGCAGTCACAGTCGAGTCATATTGCTAGTCATTTAAAAAAGGCAACAAACAAAGTGATAAAATATTAAAAAGACATTAAAGCCAATGAATTTATATTACTATATGCTTAAAGTAAAAGAAACATCTGAGACCCCTTTATGTTCAAAGATGAACAACTTAAGGCTGATCATAAGAAACATAGGAAGAGAGGAAACAAATTACTTAATATCGGTAGGATTTTCTTGGTTGAAGAGCTTTGCAAAATTTTAGTTTCAATGTTATGGGGGTTGAAATGTCATGCATGATACAAAATTGAAGATTGCACAGTGGAAAGGCTCACTGCTTAATGATTTTTACAAAATTGAAGATTGTGTAGTGCAATAGGCTCATTTCTTAACAATTTTTACAATGGTGTTGTTCACATTCAATTTGAATGTAGCATAGAGGTGCAATGTGCATAGCGCATATACCATTGGTGATATGTTTTTTTTGTACTATTCATATGGAATGGCTGTAATTTCTGGGAAGTGTTGCTTCAGGAGATCACCTTGTAAAGTGTAGTTGATGTTACATTCATGCCTCTGCAAGGTGCATAATAGACTGTGATGGCATGTAGGTTGGGCGATTTTATTGCAATGTGTGTAGTCCATAGATTTGATATTAGTAGTAGTGTCAAATGTGAGTGACCTGGCATGTGCTGCAACATATTTTGTAAGGTGGTTAATGTGGATTTTTTGCCTTTAGTATGCCAAGTACCTGTAAAAAAAATGATGTCAAAATGCATTGTTTGAACGGGCCAAATATGTGGATGCAATTGACAATAGAAAAGAAAGCATTGTGTGCTTGCCTGGGTGTTGCACCTTTCCAATGTTTGCAAATGTGCTTTTGTACATTCATGATCAAGCTTTTGTATAAATGAAGACTGAGATGGCCAAATGGAATATGAGCCTCTTGGGCCAATGCGGATGAAATTTTTGAAGAGTATTAGAGGCATGTCCATTGTTGATAATAATTGTTGTAAAGCTGCCCACAAATATGTGTAGGTATTTTCCATAAAGAGATGTAAAAGGAGTGGTTAGTTCACAATGTTAATGTTACTAGTAGTTAGTACATAATGGAAGAGCAGGATGTCTAAAGTGTTTTACATATGGGTAGAAATGTACTGTGGCCATGTTTTGCTGCAAATCTTCGTCTTTCACATGTAGTTCAAGCTGCCCTCTGTTAATGTGATAGCTTGTAGAAATTGCTCCAAAGGAGCCAGCTGAATAATAGCAGTCAAGGTCTATTAGGTGAGAATTGGTCTTGTTAGGTGTCAATTTGTGGTGTTTGCAAACTGGTTTGACAATGTCCATTGTGCTTTTGACTGTCAAAGCAATGCAACAATCTGCATCACTTCTTTCATATGGTGATTTAGTTTTTACAATGAACTCTGTGATTCATATGCTAGAACCAACTAAGATGTGTGGAAATAAATTATCTATTAAGGTATTACTGATGTTCATTATTATTGTCATTTGTCCATTAGAATCCATAAGGTTGACATGGACAAACTTTGTTTTACTTTGTGTATTGGGGTTTTTGTTTGTCCCTGGCCCGTAAACAACCAATACTTCACCCTCAAATGCTAGTCCACTACGTTGCCTACAGAGATCCAAAATTGTACTTGGGGTCTACGGTATTGAAGTGAGGCTGCAAGCACAATATAAGTAATCATATGTTGAGGAAAGCAATTCAGTGTCAAAGTATGAAGTAACAAGCTAGTTGAAATATATTTCCATCACACTGTATATTTCAACTTCTACTCTATTTTACTATAATCTATCAATTTCAAATGAATTTAGTTTCATTATCACAAAACTATTCAGAGAGAATAAAGTATCCACTACTCAAAACCATCGTGCATAATTTGACCTCATAAATCTAATAGCATTCAAATTTTACTATTACAAATGGCATGATTGATTATTTATTTTATAAATATTTGTTCCTTTACAAAAGTGAAATGAGAAAATAGAAACTGTACTTGGGGTCTGCTAACATCTATCTTTCTCATAGAACACACAGCAAACAATGAGGTGTGATGTCCCCAGCTATGTTAGATGAACAAATCTTAACAAAGCATACAAAACAAGGGAAAACTACCTAGCTTATGCACATCAAGAGAGGATTATAGGATTCTATTTGGACTTGAATAAACTTGCATTCACTTTTCCCCAGCTAAGTATTGCCCCATTCTCTTGTCTTGTCCCTCATTTTTGCATGCACACTCCCTTCATTTTTAAGCAAAGCTATTAGTGTTCCCCATATAAAATCCTTCATAGTTGTTTCATTATTACCATATAATGTCATTAGATCCGAGAAATATGTTGCAAAATCATCATGCGTGGGCCATTCTTAAAAAATTCATGCATGCATTACCAGAAGAAAGGGGAAAATATAGCATTCAGGGCTTCTTAACTTCAGTGATTCAAAGCTAGATTTACATTGCATCACCATACAATAAATATTTGATGGTTAAATAAAAATATATTACAATAATCATGTTCTATGAAGAAAATAGATAAACATAGAATCATTTGATATTCCTATGGATTATAGTTGATTATCCATAGCAATAGAAGCATAAAAGAGGCAAAAAATTCTTTCTCAAAAAGTTTGAAATGAAGTGAAACCACAAGAAAAAGGAAAATGAATGCAATCAACTTCATGCATAATTGCAAGACCAGCCTCTGGTTATCAACAAGTAAAGAAGCAAATGATTTTAGTGACATCATGGAGATGGTTTTAAAATAATGGCAGAGAAGGAATAGTTGAAAAGGTGATGCTTTAATAACAAGAGCTGCAGTGTAGGAACTAAAAACTAAGTCAATCGCAGCCATACCTGGATACCTGGTAGGCATCTACAACATGCCCTGTATTTTTTTAACCTGGGTGCCATGAACTTTTTTAACTTTAGTGATGTCTATCGCCTCCTAAATCATGAAAATGTGTTTGTAGATGTAAGTTTTTAAACACATTTTTTTATTATTATTTTATTATGCCCTCTCATTGAAATCTATGAATGAGGGCTAAATGACATAGCACGTCTCACCTGCATGTAAAAAGGAAAATGCCAATTGTTGTTTCTGTTAATGCTTCCTGCCAAAATAAGCCAACTATTAATGCCATCTACAAAAATAGTAAACCCAAGACCTTCTGCAAAAATGGTAGACCAAACACTTCATTTTTTTCTCTATTTTTGCAAAATCATGCCAACTGTTAAGGTCATCTACAAAAATGCTAGCCCCAACATCTTCGGCAACATTGGTAGTCCCACCACTTTGATATTCACACGTTCTCCTATATAGAAACCTACGAAGCCTCTGACTTGACCAAAGGAAATGTGTCAGCGGCCATTTTACATAGGCAAGAGGTAAACCTCGATCATCTTTCTTGAACAAACATTGAAGAAACAAAAAGCAAAGGAAAATAAAGGCATGTTACTGGCTATGAATGGGATGATTAATCAAGGGTTAACGGTTTAGCTTCCGCAATAGTTACCTGTGCCGTAGGAACTAATAACCACAAACAACATTAGAAAGTTGTGAAATGGATATAAGAGATTTGACAGAGACTTTCAACAATTGACCATAAGACCTTGTGATTCACACAAAAAAAAATGAAATAATCTTCAAATAATTACAATACCTTGGCCAAGCTGTACAAAAGTGATACAAATCAAACCAGTAAAAATCATTGATGATTATATCGAAAACCCACAAAAGAAGGTGAACAAACTATATTTCAAAATGCTTCACCAGTTTATCCATGGTGGTGGCTTGGACAAAAAATATTAGGTAATAGGAACCAAAAACAAAGCTTCAATATCTTTCTTCATAATTCCCAAAACATGTTTTAGATTCCTTTGAATTATGCCACAAGAGATAGCCACGTGGCCACTTTATGACCTAGTGAACATATAATGTTGACAGATTACAACTTCATCATTTTCAATTCTTAGAATATACCAAATAAGATGATAAATACATTTACTAGGATTGATGCACTGTCATATATGTAGTGACTTTTTAAACTTTTTTTTTTTGGCAAAAATGGCAAGGCTCTGGAGGGAAAGAAACAGTGAAGAAAACCCTCCTTCCTCTCCTATACAAAGATTTACATACAATTTACACTGCCATTAAGGCTCGAAAGACTGGTTTTGACAAAACCCAAAGTCTTGGTTCCAAATTGCTATCCACAAGAGCAATGGAGCCTTACAAAAAATTACAAACCCTTAAAACCCGCTGTAAGCATTTGGCCACTAAAATATACAGAGGTCTAAATATTCATACATGATAGAAGACAACCGACCGCTGACCCAATATCTACTTATTCAGATAAAGAGAAGACCCAAAAAACAAAATTTAAGTCAGAGCCCACCGCTGTTATTTCTTTACCTTTCTCTTTGCCGAGACCTTACCACTTGTAGAAGTGGCTGAGATTACATGAGAGGTGGATGCTGCTAGAGATGTGGCATTGTTGTCATCATCCACATATGCTAGCACAATGGAGAACCTATCAAACAACAGGAAGGCATTCGCAACCACTCCACTAGGTAAGATATCCATAAATTTAATGATTTCCTTCTGTAGGTGAACAATATCTTGACCTTGCAATGAAATCTTGAGTATGTCGTAGAGGCACATGATTTCCTTCTTGTTATCAAACTTAGCTAGATGGCCTCAACTGATACCCATTAATGGCATCTTTCAATTCCTCCACCGAGAGAAAATCCTTCTTCAGAATTTTGTTACTCATTCTAAAGAAGATGTCAAAATCCGGCACCATGTCATACCATTTGGAGAGAAAGACCAAAACTACCTGTGAATGTAGGAGATGATGAGAGGCATCTGGAAGCATGATGTCATCACCTATGATGCCTCTGATAGCTTCCAAAACTAGTTCTGGAAGTGGCTTGAATGGAATGTTCATCTGATGACCCAAATATGGGCCTAAAATTGGGTGTTCCCATGCTGTACCCTCAAATTAAATCTCAAATTGAGATCTCTGTAATCCATTAGATTAGCTCTTAAACCCTAAGATTGAACTTTTGTAGAAAAAGACTCTTTATGTGAACAGTCTATTGGAGGATAAATAGGCCTGAAGGGATGCAATCGTCATCCTAAGTGAAAAAATGAGACTCTTTTGGAATAATGATCACATGTGTGGTAGATATTGGAGATCTTGAGACTATGCTCCACCCTAATTATGACATTTATGAAAGGAATTTTACTCATTTTTGTTGTCCTTCTTGACATGGGTGAGAGCATACAGATCGACATCTCATCCCTTTATTGCAGGTTGCATTAACCCACTGTTAGTCCTTCATCGAGATATTTCCCTAGCACGCGAGTTGAGAGAGAAGCTCTAGCGATGAGATGTTGTCTTTGTACTTTTATACTCTGCACTGATGTCTATTTTCTTGAGATGGACCAAATTGGGCAATTAATTCCTTCAGCCTCTTCAATATCTTGAATCATGATGCACATCGTATTCTGCTTTTAGATATTCTAGGAGATCTGATGCCTACATTTGTACGAAATCCCTTTCCCAATTCATCTTGATACCTTTGGCCCCAAAGTTTGTTAACCAGTCGGCTAGCTTATTCCCTTCTCTATTGCAATGCGATATTGTGTATGAGGATAGGATCAGGAGGGATTTAATCACTTCCTATAAAGTGTATTTGATTTCCTAGCTAGCTAAACATTTGTTGGCCAAATATGAGATAATTAGGAGGGAGTCTCCTTCTATATGGAGATGTTTTACTCCAAGTCAGATTTCTATCCTTACCCCACACAGAAGTGCGTATGCCTTGGCCATGTTATTTGTTCCTTCTGGTAAATTATAGTATGCGGCTAAAAGGATTGATTTGTCTGCCTTTCTCAGAACAAAACCCGCTCCACTTCTTCCTGGGTTTCCTTTACTAGCTCCATCAAAATTTAGTTTTACTTGATTATTATCTGGAGGGGCCCATTTTATATCCTTACGCAATTGGTTTTTTGGCATGTTCCCAATCCAGAATCCTGAGAATGGAATAGCTATTTGAGTCCATCTTGATAGGATTAAATTGTTTGCTAACGTGAAGGTCGAATAAATAGTTTTTGATTTTGAGACATGGGCATTCACCATTTCTGAGGCATACTTCTCCACCATACTACACACCACATAAGCCAAGGAGAATTGTTTTCTAAATATCCTTATATTTATTTCCCACCATACACTCCATACGACTGCTACGGGAATAACTCTCTAGAGGATCACAAAGAATGATTCTGGATGCAACAGAGGCCATTGTTGGAGTAGCGTTTGTAATGACGTGTGTAGGGGACCATTACATCCTAGTTTGCCTATTTCCCAGATCCATATTTCTTGTGAAAAGTCACAACTTACTAGGAGGTGGTTGGTATCTTCCAGAACTTTCCTGCATAACGGTCATGGGAATGTATCCACAATCCCCAAAAATTATAGTCTTGAACTTGAGAGGATCCTGTCTTGGGTGGCTAACCAAACATAGATCCCTATTTTAGGTAAAATGAAACTGTGCCATGCAAACTTCAGGATAGAGTTAGGTAAGGGAGGGGCCTGGACTAGATTTTGGTAGCCTGCTTTAACTGTGTAATTTCCTATTTTTCTTTTCGTCTAAAAAAGATTATCCCTCTCACCGTTGATTGAAATAAACCTAGAATTTAGGATGTCTTGTAGCTTTGATTTATCTGATTGAGAGATCTAGCTATGGGAGATATCTTTCTAATGCGCTATCCCATTAGTGAAAGTTAAATAGTCTACGACCTTGTTACCCCAATGTTGTTGCAAAATCAGTTTGATCCTCTGCAAATTTGGTATCATGGACAATTGTGGGAGGCCATTCCATGAATCTAGCCAAAACAACACTTTTGAACCTGAATTAATTTGCCAAGATAAATAAGGGAGGATAACCTCTCTTCTCTTTATTATGAAGTTCCACATAATTGAGCCTGGAGGAGGGTTACTAATTGAGAAGATTCTCTCTGTTTCCTCCGAGTCTAGGTATTTTTCTCTTATTACTTTACCCCAAAGGCTATTCGGGCAGTCATAGATTTTCATGGCTAGTTTCGCCCCAAGGCTGAGGTTCCTTTCATGGATTTTGTGGAAGCTTGGGCCACCACTATCTTTGGGTTTACAAAAATTACTCCATGAGACCAGTGGTATCTTGGCTTTTTCATCTAGATTACTTCTCCAAATTAAGTCTTTCAGGTGTTAGGAAATATTTTTCATAACAGAGGGTGGGGCTAAAATCAGTGACATGATGTAATTGGGGATTGAGCTAAGGACTGATTTAGCTAGTAGGATTTTTCCAGCTAGGGATAACCATCTTGCCTTCCATGAGGCAATTTTTTCTCTAATGGTGGTTAGTACCCCATCCCAAAATGACACTTTTTCTTTGCCTTGGAAAAATGGTAGATCCCTAAGTATTTTGTCGGGGTAGATGCCAACGAGAAACCCAAAATTCTCTGGATAACACTACTGGATTTGATGCTGATGTTGAAGATGAAGATCTTGGACTTACCCTCATTTAGTTTTTGACCTGAAGCCTCATAATACTCAGCCAATGTTTCTTTAATAACTTTTTATTTGTTAACACTGCCTTTCCAGAATAGTAGGGAGTCATCTGCAAAAAGTGTGTGAGAGACTTTCAGCTGAGAGTGTCTAATAGAGATGCCTTCCCAAAATCCCTGAGTTTTCTTCATGGATATTAGTATGCTAAGGCCTTCCACAAGGATAATGAAGAGAAACAAAGATAAAGAGTCACACTGTCTAACTCCTTGTGATGAGGAGAAATAGCCACATGGCGAACTGTTTATCATTACTAAAAAAATTTCTCTTGTTATGCAGGACATTATCCATTTAACCCATTTGCCGACAAAACCCTTTTTATCCATAACCGCTTGCAGGAATTCCCAATCGACCCAGTCATATGCCTTAGTCATGTCGAGTTTTAGAACCATTGCCAAAAGGTTTTCTTATTTGATAGAATGGAGGAATTCATGTGCTATCAGGGCACCCTTGACTGTATCCTTACCAGGTATGAAACCTCCTTGTTGTTCAGAAATTATTTTAGGAATTAACTTCCCCAACCTGGTAGCCATAAGTTTAGAGATAATATTGTATACAATATTGCACAATAATATAGGTCTAAATTCTGCAAAAGAAAAAGGTTGGGCACATTTGGTAATGACTGTGATAGTTGTGTTGTTGAACTGTTTCAGCATACATGCATGTTTCCTAGATTCCTCAGCTGCTCGAAGTATGTCCAAACCCATGAATTCCCAACATTGTTGGAAGAAAAAAGGGGTTAGACCATCAGGGCCCAAAGCTTTGTCTGGGTTCATTACGAAGACTGAGGCTCAGATTTCTTCTAGGGTGAAAGGAGCCAATAGGGCCAAGTTATCAGCATCTTTAACCAACTTAGGGATGCAGTTCAGAATTGGAGGGGGTAGAAATGGGGTTGCCCTTGGGCTTGCTAAAAGAAGCTGGGAAAAAAATCTTGCCGCCTCATTTTCAATCTCCTTTTGGCTCTTGAGGGATGTGTCATTAGCATCCTTAATTTGGAATATAGAGCTTTTGTGTCTCTTTACTTTAGCAGACATATGACAGAAAGATGTATTTCTATCTCCCTCCTTAAGCCACAGTTCTCTCAATCTTTGGTGCCAAACAATTTCTTCTCTCAAGAGTAATTCCTCTAGCTTTTGATTTAGTTGAGACTGTTCATCATGTGTTTGTGATGACATGCCATTACTGAGGATGTGCGCCTGAATGTCTTCCAATTTTTGTTGTAATTCTTCTTTTTGCTTGAATATATTAAAAAAAGGAGTTTTTGGTCCAATTCTTCATGTTAGTTTTCATGAATGCCAACCTCTTTGAGAGTTTAAACATTTCTGTACATGGAATCCATGGTGCTTGAGCCAACCACACTTGTAAAATTTTGATGAAATTTGGGTCTCGGAACAACATCTTCTCAATCTTAAAGTGGGGGCAATTTTTATTAGGCTGATGGTCAATTTGTAGCTCTGCCGATATGGCAAAGTGGTTTGAACCATTTAGGGTAAGAATAGAAGATTGACATATGCCATGGATGGCTAACCAGAGGGAGTTCACCAGAAATCTATCCAACCTTTCCCCAAAAAAATTCTTACTTTTCCTCTTATTCAACCATGAAATTTTTGCATTTGAAGGAATACAATGTAATAATTGGTTGCCATCAATGAAGTTCTGAAACTCTTCTGTGACTAGAGGGTAAGGAGTTCCTCCCCCCATTTTATCTTGCACACCCAGATACACATTAAAATCCCCACCCAAAATAATAATTTTCCCTTGCATACCATTTAGTAATTGAGAAAGAGAGTTCCAAAGTCTCTTTTTTCTTAAGGGGGAGATTGGGCCATATACATTGATAATGATGAATGAGATGGAAAAAATTGTTACCTTTGCTACCATCCAATTAGTGTTTTTTGATATCAATGATACTTGGCATTTGTGTTTGTTCCATAAAATTGCCATCCCACTTGAGGCCCCTGTTGATGCCGAAGAAATCCCTAATTATACCATTTTGGGAAAAGTTTATTAGCAGCTTCTTCTGAGAGTTTTGTCTCTTGTAATAACATCAGATATGCCCCTCCAACATGGATTTGATTTTTTATCATCCAAGCTTTCTTAGGGGCATTTAAGCCTCTAAAATTCCATGATAATATCCTCATATTCCATTCAGAGAGAAATTAACTCTCCTACTCCCATTTACCTACTTTGAAATTAATAATGTAGCATCTTCCTTACATTTTCTGGGTTTCCTTTGAAAATTGAGGGTTAATTGGGTTCCCTGTGCAATTTACTCTTTTAGTTTATTAATTCTAGATGGTCTGCCTCTTTTTTTTTTCTGAGAACTCATCTTTACTATCTTTGAGGTATCTAAATCTGTTTGGAAAATTGAACATACTAAGTTTTCATCAATTAAAGGAGCCTTTGAGATCCTAACCAGAGAGATATGTAGGTCTGGGATTTCTATTTCAGAATCTGAATTTAAATCTGAAGATCTTGAGGGTTGTTGAGTTTACTTTCTTCCACCTTGAGGATTAGTGACTCCCTCATAAGATCCTTGTCACTATTCACCATGTTGAGGAAATGAGAGATATTGGGCCATTCAAAGTCCTTATCGAAGTCGATGGGAGGAGTAAGAATTTTGTCATCATTTGAATGTGAGAAGACCATGTCAGAAGATGATATATTATTTTCCATACCGCTAACCTGGTGGCTCTATTTTGACACTGACACAATCTTACCTTGTGGAATAGGAGCTAAAGAGGGGGTTAAAGGAAGTTCCCCTAAATCCACCACAAGGATATTTCCCTTAACCTCCTCCCTGCCTGAAACTGAAGAAACTTGAAATTTCTTGTAATAGGCCAGCCCTAGTGGGACTAAGCTTAGATCCCCAATGTTATCCCCATTGATTTTACCATCTAGAATTCTAGTCAAGGTAAGTGGGGGATCGTTGCAAAATTTTTGCGAGCAGACTAGAGTCAGACGGGCTGAACCTGGGGGCTGGAAGTTAGAGAAATGCCATAGCAGTTTTTGAAGGGTGGCAAAAAAATTAGAAATAAAATCTCCAAGAGACCATGGTGAGAGGTTTCTCAAACTATTCTATTGTAAGCCACTATTCTGACATTTGGGCTCCACATCCGTATAAGATGAGCAGAGGACTGGATTAGAAGAGTGATCCTTANNNCTAGTTGTGGAAATGTAACCTAGGGTTTTCTCTTTCTTTGTTTTGTCTTGTAGTTTTTTTATCCAGACCACTAGGTAAATAAAGGGACCAAGAGTCCTAGTGTATGAAGTGTTTGTAGGAGGATAGGTCTTATTTGTTCCTTGGTGACCCTTAGGTCCAATTAAGCCCAATTAGGGAATTTTAGCATTTTGTGGAAAAATGAGCCAAGAAAGGGACTAGAGGGCCTTTTTGATGTTGTTTCATCATATGTAGTGGATTGGACAATTTTGGCTAGGGTTTGACCAAGTTTGGCAATCAAACCCAAAAGTTGCCAAAAGTTGTCAATGTTGTCATTGACAACATTGACAACTTTTAAGACAATTAGCATCTTCGAAGAAATTGGTTTGGTAACTATCTAAAACCGACCATTTAGTGTTTGGGTCATCTATANATGTAGTGGATTGGACAATTTTGGCTAGGGTTTGACCAAGTTTGGCAATCAAACCCAAAAGTTGCCAAAAGTTGTCAATGTTGTCATTGACAACATTGACAACTTTTAAGACAATTAGAATCTTCGAAGAAATTGGTTTGGTAACTATCTAAAACTGACCATTTAGTGTTTGGGTCATCTATATAAGACCATCCTCAAGATATGTGAAGGGTTGGTAAGTTTTATAACTTTCACGTACGGACTGTGTTAATCAATAACAATGTGGATTTGTGTGTTTTGAGGTGATCGGGAAATTTAATGGATTGAAAGTGTTTCTATAAGATTTGTTTCTTGTAATGTAGGTTAGTATTGAAATTCCTATGGTTTTAGTTTGGTATTTTGAATAGCTTTTATTTTTTTTGTAAAATCTTGAAAGTTCAGTCCAGTTGCTGGTCTGGTTTTGAGCATTGGTTGCAAATGGAGTCTTAACTTTCTTTTCCACTGTGGATTTTTCCCGCGCACTTGGATTATGAAAGGATACTCCATGTACATTATGTACATAATAGTTTGGGCCCTAGAAGTGGTGGAAACTATTTTTAAGATGATGCCCTAGGCGAGCCAGAGTAACATGGCTAGGGATCATCAGAGATTGCAGAGCTAGCTAGAGGGATTGAAAGCATCCATAGCTTCAATCAGAGAAAGTGGGAAGGTAGAGGAGTCAGAGGAGGACCCCAAACCTAGAGGAGAAGTTGTGAGGATTTATCTTGTTGGCCAAGAAAGTCCATTTCTTGTGCAGACAGTGAAGGAGGCCTAAAACCCTAAATTTTAGGCATGGAAGTAGGAAGGACTATACAGACACTTCAGGGGCCTAAAACCTAGAAAAAATTTAGTGTCTCTGAAAAGGGTGTCTAGATCCTAAGCCTATTTGGAACTTGTTAAGATATTTTCCCAAGATAATGCAGAAAAGGTGTCCAAATAGGGCTAATTGCTTGTAGTCCTATTTTGGGGGTAATTGCATAGGTTCTTGGAGCTCATTTGCGTTTTTGGAGAAAAGTGAGTTTTTAGGGGTTGGAATTGGTCCTATTGAAATATTCATATTCTACCTTTCCAATTTGGTGAAGATTAAAAATCCATTTGAATCAGATTGGGCAAATGGACAAGAAAGACCAATTTGGGTCTAGTATGAGGTTTTCAAAGTTGTGAGTTCTATTTCATTGGTGTTTACTAGTTGAAGGAAATTAGGATCTTGTGATAAGATACCTAAGGAGCCTAGGGTCAATACAAGAACCCTAGTAGGTCAGTGATGGACCTAAGAGACCCTAGAAGAGGTCTAAGGAGCAAGACTAGTACTACATCAGAGTGGTATCAGAGCGAGTTGAGAAACTTGGGAAAGATGGTTTATGTCAGAGGTGGAACCTTGTGGTTCTACAAATATGGTGAAAAATGTAGAACTAGCCAAGGATATGGAGGAGCAAAAGGATAAGAATAGACTCCTTGAGGGTACTTTGGAAGCAATGAGAGTAAAGATGGAAGAAGAAGACTACATAACTGAACCTGACCCAGTGTTGAATGAGGAACCTTTGTTGAAGTCCATAAAGGCACTAAGTGGAAAAGCTTTGGAGGGAATACCTTTATTTGGAGGAAAGATGTATATTGAGGCAGTCATGGACTGGATTGAAGTAATGGAAAATCATTTTGAATGTGAAGGGATAAGTGAAGCCCAAAGGGTTGAAGTGGCCAAGTCTAGACTCAGAGGGTCAGCTTTGACTTGTTGGAAATACCTTCAGGATGAGAGGGTAAGTATGGGAGAGAAACCAATAGAAAATTGGATTGCTATGGTAAGAAAATTGAAAGAGAGTTATCTTCCAGACGACTACGAAATACAACTCCATAGGAAGAGACAAAACTTAAAGTAGAAAGATCTAGATGTGGCCTCATATACTAAGGAATTCCAAAGAATATGTTTAAGGTTTAAGATGAAAGAAGAAGAGCCAATCAAAGTGTAGACACCTAAAATTTACTAGGTGTATCCTTAAGCATTCAAAATTGTAAATCTCA
>MU223881.1:1017439-1029218 GCA_018584345.1 Thuja plicata | reverse complement strand
AGTGTCAAGTTTGGGTGATAGAAAGAAAGGGAGGGTTAATTGAACCACACACTTCATTTCTAAGAACCTCCTTGTCAAGAGGTTGAAAATGAACAATTTTTCTTGAGGTGTTTGGAACAAAGGAAAATAATAGGGATATGTTCTTCACTCTTTGAGTGAATTAGATTCCCAAACTTGTTGGACTAAGTTCAATTCTTACTTTCCATGTACATGCTAGCTAAATAGATATTTAAAGGGCCTACCTCCCGAGATTTTCCTTATGGGGATAGTGAGAGGGAACGACCCAAAGTGGGAGATATTTTCTTTTGTCGTGATGTCATCCGACCCACTATAAATAAATGCACTTTACCTTAATCAAAAAGTGACTAAACCTAGTGCAAGCCATCCTCACTTCCTCGAGCAATCCTTCGGGATTGCACAAAATTGTACTTTCATGCGTGTCATGGGAAGCCTGCAAGGGGGTAAAGGAACTTGGAAATATTTAGAATGAAGGTGAATTAAAACCTTGTTAAATAGCATACCTACCTTTTTAGAGCCATTTTTAAAAGCTAAATTTGTTGACTCTAAGGTAGGCTATTAGGAAGACATTCTTGTGCAAACCCGTAAAACATCTGAGAACATACAATTTTAGTGTTTGTTTAGGGATATGGTGCAAATTTGATGTGTGTGTTGAGTTTGTACTTCATTTTCATGCAAGAATATTCTTTAACAGGTCTGATAAAAAACCTTTAAAATTTTAAAATCCAAAAACATTGAAAATTTCAACTTTGGTCAGAAAAGAGCCGNCTACAAAAAATTATGGGTCACCTACAAACAATTCTATGTCGCCTACAAACAATTTTGGGCTGCTTACAAGCAATTCTATGTCACCTACAAACAATTATGTGATTCTTATAAACAATTATGTGCCGCCTATAAATAATTTTGTGCTGCTTACAAACTACAGAGTGCCACGTAGAGTAATTCCAGTAACCGCTTACCAACATTTAAAGGCCGCCTACACACAGGCAAGTGCCACCCAAAAACAAAGAAGAGAAAATAGGGGGCATTTCCCAAGGGTTTGGAAAGATTTTGAAATCATATTTGGATACCCTTTTTGGAGTTATTTCTATCCAGTGCAAAAAATAGATCATATTCCTTCAAACATTTATAATTATGAATCTATTTGAAAGACGAGTCAATCCTATGGCAAATCAAGATCAATATCTCCATAGGACTCCATACAATGAAGTAAATGATGATGCAATATTGAAGGTATCCCAAGATCCCATATTCCTCAAAATCATGGAACAAATTATAAAGAAGGATAAAGAAGCATATCCTCATAACTCTGACACATCAACCTTAAGGAAGAATGAGGAAAAAAAAAAAGGATACAACATCTAACAAGCCATTGTTAAGATCAAATTTTCCTTTTCTTTATGATGATGGGTCATCCGTATCTTCATCTTCTTCACGAAATGAAGCATTTGAGAGCAACAAAACTATCTTGGAACAAGGGAAATTTCATGACCACCTTATTTGTGATAAAGAGAATGGAGATAAAGATGTCACTCTCAAGAAATATTTAAACCAAAAACCTCTATCTAGCAAGGTTTCTCCAATAGCCTTTATGCATTTCATCCTTCATCCATCTCACAAAACTTCACAACTATCCAAAATTTCTCCACCAAAGAGCAAGCCTAATGATGATACTTCACGTTGACTATGTCTACCCTCAAGGGATACCTCTAAAAGAAACCCAATCTAATTTACATCTTTCTGCAAATCATTTCCATGCTTCAAAGATCATATACCCTAAGCTTCCATGTACTTCAATGCCTATTCAAAAGGATTATCCATCATTCTTCCAAACATTTCCCACACATATCCAAGTATCTACCTTATCATTAGAAGTGGCTCCATTTCAAGAGGATAACCCAAAGAGAAAATAAACAACTATCAATAAAGATCAAGATCAAGATGTTATCCAATCCCCTCCCATATTTGATGAAGGTCCCATATCCATAGAATCTGGTGATGATCCCCTTGTAGCCTTTCATTTCTTCCAAGACGATATCTTTCTAGGTCAAGAACAAAGTGTCCTTCCAAGCTCGATATCTAGTCCACTTCCCAAGCAAGATCAAGATATCCCTTCCACCATTTCCAATGAGCATATTGAAAATCAAGAGAAAAACATCCTCTGTACACCATCCGAAGATCCTTGTCAAGATCAAAATACCCCATCAACTCCTTGTCATGATCCTCCATATTCACCTCAAGAAACCATCATTCCTCCATATCCCTTGCATAAGAATAAATTCCTTCAAGCTTGAGTTGATCCTATCAGAGTTTCTCCAATGAAAGCTACTCGTAAGCCTATTGGTATAAAGATAAATTTTAAAGATGAGAGCCTTGACAATGTAACTCATGCCAAAGATATTGATATCCCTTTCACACATTATCTCCCTCCATTCAAATGCAACCATACACCTTCACCATCCTCCAAATCCATTTTGGGTTCCTATGTCCCAAAGCTAAAGTCTTCATCCCTTCCATCCATATCGGGTCCATATATTCCTTCATCAACTACTCCTACTATTCCTAGCTCTCCATTCACTTACCCTACCATGTATCAACATCAATGAAGGCACACATACTTGAAGAATGTCCAAACACCCATCCATATGAACCCTCCATATTATTCCTATTCACCCACAATTCCCAAGTCTTTAGGAAGTAATTTGGATGTGCAACATAAAAATCAGAAATCCAAGAATCCACATGTCCTTTCCATCAACTTATTCACTTGTTGCATCCATGCTCTACCCTATCATGATCTTGCTTCTCCCCAATCCACCTTCATTATTCCTAAGCAGTCTTTCCATAATCCCAAAATCATCCCCTCATAGCCTCCAATACCATTTATCCTAATCATGCTATATTATCCACATCTAACCCAAATTGATCCATTGGTCTTTATTGAAAATGAAGGATGTAAAGTAGAAAAATTTGTTATCAAAATATTCTTGACATGTCCACTCTTTTGGATCACTCACTTTCATGACATTAGGTCATTATCCTATATGCTATCTAGAACTACATCATTGGCTTCCATTTCTTATCCAAAAACATGTTTCGCATTGCTATATCCTTTTTCCTTAGCTTGGGTAATCTTTAGGAGATGGTCCTACAGGTCACATTCGCATGCTTCATCCATCATGGCCTTTCCATCTCTAATCCATCAGCTTCCAAATCCATCTTTCATGTCCTATACCTTGCTATACATTGGGGACAAACCAATGTGATCTTTTTTGAGAGATGGTAAGTTTTAAAAATTCTAAAAATCAAAAAATTCTAAAAATTCTAAAAATCAAGAAATTCTAAAAATCAAAAAATTCAAAAAAAATAAAAAATCTCTAAAAATTCAAAAAAATAAAAAATCTCTAAAAAAAAAATCCAAAAATCTTGCATAAAGTCTTTGAGCTGCATTATCACATACTCGATTTCATTTGCCCAAGATTACACATGGTTCACTTATCACTTGGTGGCAAACATCATGAATTTTGGTACTAAACGGATTCAAGAGTGCTACATTTCAGTCACACATCAGAAGCAGATTTTCAGATTTAGAGGAGAGATATTTTGGAACCTTTGATGGATATCATTGTTCGACCCTATACAGTTTGATTCGATAACATGATCCTTGAGCTTCATTTCCTTATTTTATCAGGATTAAAAATTGACAACACCCTAAATGATCAGAATGTTTGAAGCTCTTATTTGAAAATCTTGATACATTACAAAACACTTGGAATCTTGTTTGAGTTTTTCATTGATCTTTTCAAGTCATGTTCTTTTTAGCTAATCGATGATGTTTCAACTAGATTGGCGATGATGGAGATATGATTTTTTCTTCACTTCTATGTGACTGTTTTGAGGAAGATCCTTTAACTTGTGTGAACTCATCTAAGGACATGGTCATCAACGAACCATCGAGGCCATTCATATAGGAGGGAGGATTAACCATTGTTTGTTTACCAAAATCCACTTGCAACATTGAATCTGATGAAACTAGTATTCATACTCCCATAGTTGGTCATTCAAATAGTGAGGGTTGTACTAGGTTCTTTAAACGAGGTTACCAAATGAGATGAAAGTCATATTCATATCCTTATGGTCGCAGTAGCACCAGTAAGGATTGTATCGACTCCTAGTTCCACAATGCTCAATGATGAAAATATATCTCTGTTTGCATTTCTTTCACAAAACTCAAGGACAATTAGTTGCATTGCATTGCATTCATGTTAGATTAATTACATGTTTATGGTATTTTCCTTAATCAAGGGGGTGGAAGTTAATCATGGTTACATCATCAAAGTTCTAAACAATGTCCTCCAATATCTGATTCCTCAAATTGATCACATCCTACATTAAGGATATCATCGATATCAACTTTCTCACCTAGGGAAAACCTCACCATCTGATCAAATAGGAGAAACCTAACTTTTTTTATTCCCTATACCTATATCTACACCTGACTCATATCAAATGACCCTATCTATCAGCCTCCTACCATTAATCTTCCAATCAATCCAATCCAATCCAATCAAATATCAATCAGTTGAATAAACCAATTTATCATCTAACGTCAATCATTTATCCTATAATCCATTTTCTCATCTTGAGCGCATCAAATTTCCTAACTCTAGATCTTGAGGAAGGAAATTCAATCCATTTTTTCTTCTCTCTAGATCTTGAGAGCGAATTATCAATTTATCCAATCAATCCATTTGTTCGTCTCTCTAGATATTGAGAGTGAATTATTAGTTGATCCAATCAATCCATCAACATATCCTATCCGATTAACATCAATACAACATCAACCAAATGATTCTGACAGACATCAAGTGATATCTGAACATCATCAACTTATCTCAAACATCAACAAAATTTTCTCAATCAAAGTTGTTATCATCAAATTCTCTTCACACTTGGGCATGTTTTGTTGCCAGGATCAATGTTTTTCAGAAATGAAAACACCTTGGATCTCTTCTATCAACAATATTTATCAAAATCTTTACATCTAAGATCAATATGATTTCATTTCTGAGGGGGCATCATCATATCATCCAACTAGGATTCTGCATCATATCTTATATCAAATCTGGGGCATTGAAATTTCCAACTTTATTAGTGGGGCATCAAATCAAGTTTCATATCAGAGTTTCATATCAGGGTATCATATCAGAGTTTCATATCAGAGTATCAGATCATAGTTTCATATCAGGGTTTCATATCAGGTTTCATATCAGGGTTTTGTATCATTCAATCAGCTTATCAGTATCAAATCAACGCTCAAGACATCAAGCTTTCTTTGAATCAATGCACTCCGCACATAAATTCAAAAAGGGGCATTTGTAGACACCTAAAATTTATCAGGTGTATCCTTAAGCATTCAAAATTTTAAATCTCAGCCAAATGCTTCAAAATAAAAAATTAGTGCATTAAAATAGACATCTATCAAATCAAATGGACAAAAATGAAATCAAATTAAAAGATCAAATAGTCATGAAATCAAATAATTAAATTCAAGCCTAAAGGAATTAATCAAATTATGCAATTGATTTTTCAATTGTATAGTTCAAATCAAAAAGATCAAATCCAACCCATTCACCCTTCCATGGCTAAATTAATTAAATGATTGAGTTATTTAATTCCTAATATCTTTGAGACAACCAACCAACTTTCCCTCCATTTGAGAACACCTCAAAGCTTTTGACTTAACCAAAATTTTATCATGATCAATTCACTCTACCCCCTACCCTTGGGAAAATGCTATAAATACAAGCCATTTCCTTTGTGTTTGGGATCCAATCATTTTAAGAGAAAAAACATCCTTATTATAGGCATATGGAGAGCATTTGAGAGCTTTTGAGAGTAGTTCAACATTTTCATAGCATTTAATATATCATGTTTTAGGAGCATTTGTTGTTTTCTAACATATCTTTGAGAATTTTGAGCATTTTGAGCATTTTAAGCTAGATTTGAGCATTTGTTTATCATTCATTTCTCGTTCTAGGATTGTCCTTGAGAGAGATTAAGCCTGAGATCTCTCTTAACAAAGATTAGATAGAGAGCCATGAGATGATATGGATTTTTAGCTTCAATTCTTAGATTAAATCGTATTTTCTTTCCATAGAATTGTTGTTATTAGTCCTAATTTCATGAAGGTGTAATTTTGCACACACACAAAGTGGCTAGGTACTTGGGTGGGTTGAAGTGGAACATCCAAGAGGAGTTAATTCTATGGACACCTACTACCATCCATAAATATCATCAGTTGGCTCTAAAGGTGGAAGAGAAGAATAAGAAGAAAGGTTATTCTAGTTTCAAGAACAATAATAACAATAGAGGCAGAGGAAGAGAATAGAGGGGTCAAAGAGGAGGATACCAAGGAAGGGGTAGTGAACAAAGGTCCCAAGGAGAAAACAAGTTGACAGAGTAGAAAACTGAGAACAATTCAAGAGGAGGCTATAATAGAGGCAGGGGTAACAATGGGGGTTCTAACAGAGGAAGAGGAGGTAGGAGTTGATCCTACTTTTCTACAATGAAATGCTATTATTGTGGGTAACTAGGGCATCTAGCTTACAAATGTCCTGATAAGCCCTCTACAACAAATAGTGACAAAAGAGTAGCATATGCACATGAGGATACTCTTAGTGTCAAAACTCCAGAGGTGGACCATTTAGACTCAAAAATGGGTGAGAACATGATGTTTAGAAGGGTCCTAATAAGACAGCTAATCAAGGATGAGCCCAAACATAGGAGGGCACTATTCAAAATCAGATGCAAGATTCTTGGAAAAGTATGTAAAGTGATTATTGATTTTGGATCCATAGACAACATCATTTTAGAGGAGGTAGTGGTGAAGCTAAAGCTAGCCAAAATACCCCATGTGAACCCTTATATGGTGACATGTCTCAACAAAGGCTAGAGTGTCTTGGTTAATGAGAAAACATGGGTAGAATTCTCCATAGCAAGGTATAAGGACAGATTGCTTTGTGACATCCTTCCAATGGATGCTTGCCATTTGCTTCTTGGGAGGCCTTGGCAGTTTTATAATGGAGTGGTATATGATGGGAAGGAGAACTCCATTACATTTAAGAAAGGAGGAAAGACATTCAAAATTCAGTCTTTATTAGAGGATGAGGAACCATAGAGTAAAACTCCTAATGTCATGTTATGTAGTGGTAAGGAGTTGGTGAATGATATAAAAGATGATAAGGGAGAAGGTTATGTCATTGTACTAAGACCTAAGGAGGAGGAGACATCAGTAAATGAACCACTACCAAAGGAAGTGGAAGGATTGCTTGAGAAATATAAGGAAATTGTGAGTGGTGGCACTCCTGCAACCCTACCACCTAAGAGGGTTATAAGTCATCAAATAGACTTTGTTCTAGGTGCATCATTGCCCAATAAAGTAGCATACAAGTTGACTCAAGATCAGAACTTGGAGGTAGCAAGACAAGTACAAGAACTCTTGGATCAAGGCTTGATCAAGAAGAGCATTAGCCGATGTGCAGTCCCAGTTGTTTTAGAATCAAAGAAGGTGGGAAAGTAGAGATTATGCACAGACTCAAGGGCTATAAATATGATTAAAATAAGGTATAGATTCCATATCCCAAGGATAGAGGATCTTATGGATTACCTAGGTGGGGAAATGTATTTCAAAAAGCTATATTTGAAAAGTGGTTATCACCAAATTAGGGTGAAGGAAGGTGATGAATGGAAAATGACATTCAAAACTACAGATGGGTTATATGAATGGCTTGTGATGCCATTTGTCCTCTCTAATTCTCCGAGCACATTCATGAGGCTCATGAATGAGGTGCTCAAGGATTTCACTGGAAAGTTTGTAGTGGTAAATCTTGATGATATACTCATTTTCAGTAAGACAAGAGAGGAACATGTCAAACATGTGGAGGCAGTATTGAAGAGGTTGCATGAAGAGAAGTTGGCCACTAACCTTGAGAAGTGTGAGTTCTTTAAGCAAGAACTAGTTTACTTGGGCTTTGTGGTGTCCAAGGGGTCCTTGAAGATGGACAAAGACAAAGTTTCTGCAATCTTGAACTGGCCTCCACCTACCATAGCCACTGAGGTAAGGAATTTTCATGGCCTTGCCCAATTTTACAAAAATATTATTAAGAACTTCAATGGGATATGTGCTCCATTAATGGATACTATTAAGGGTGGGGTCAAGTCTATGTTCAGATGGACTTTGGAAGCTAAAAAGTATTTTGAGATGTTGAAAAGACAAGTGGCTACTCAACCTATCCTATAGCTTGCAAGCTTTGATAAGTTATTTTCCATTGAGTGTGATGCTAGTGGAATGGCAGTAGGGGGTGTGTTAAGTCAAGAGGGTAGACATATTGCCTTCTTCAGTGAAAAATTAAATGAGACCAAGAAGAAATATTCTTCTTATGACTTAGAGCTATATGCTCTAGTCCAATATTTGAGGAAATGGAGGCATTATATATTTCCTAAAGAATGTCTGGTATTTACTGATAATCAAGACCTTAGCTACATCAACACACAACAAAAGCTAAGTAATAAGCATCTAAAGTGGATGGAATACTTGTAGGCATTCACTTTTACTATCAAGCATAAGAAGGGTCAACTCAACAAGGTGGCATATGCTTTGAGCAGGAGATTGTTAATAGTGCAAGAAGTCCACTTAAATAGCATAGGGGTTGAGATTTACAGAGACCTATACAAGTCAGATGAGGATTTTGGTGAGGCCTATAAGGTATGTGTTGACTTTGAGAACCATTTTCATAGCAAGTTCTCTGATTACACTTTACAGAATGGTTTATTGTTTAAAGGTAATAAGTTGTGTGTACCAAGGGGTCAATGAGGATGAACCTCATACAAGAGAAGCATAATGGCTCTCTAAGTGGTCATTTTGGTAAGGAGAAGACCTTGGAGTTGGTCCAAATATTCTACCATTGGCCAAAATTGGTGAGGGATGTCACCAAGTATGTAGAACAGTGTGTTGTTTGCATGAAGACAAAATGAGGAATGAGTAATGCAGGGTTTTATCAGCCTCTACCTATCCCTAATAGACCATGGGAGTGTGTAAGTATGGATTTCATTGTGGGGTTACCCAAAAATAAACAGGGGTATGATAGCATTTATGTAGTTGTTGATAGATTTAGTAAATGGGACATTTCATTCCATGCAGAACTACTAATGATGCTAGCCACATAGCTTTTTTTTTTTCCAAGGAAATAGTAAGGATTCATGGTCTTCCTTTGAGAATTGTCTCTGGTAGAGATGTAAAGTTTATGAGTCATTTTTGGAGAACTTTATGGACAAGGCTGGGTACTAACCTATCTTTTGGTTCACCTTACCACCCTCAAACTGATGGCCAAACTGAAGTGGTCAATAGAGTGCTAGGTAACCTCTTGAGGTGCCTAAATAAGGAATATAGAAAGACTTGGGATGTGGTCATTCCTCAAGAAGAGTATGCTTACAATGATAGCAAGAATAGGATGACAGGCAAGATTCCATTTGAGGTGGTTTATGGCATGCATCCTAGGGGTGTTCATGAGCTCAGGGATCTTTGTGGAATGGAGTATAGAAGTGGCCATGTAGAAGAATTCACTTCTACCATGAAGGAGATACAAGATCAAGTAAAGATGTAGATACAAGACAGTCAACTTAAGTTGAAAGCCAAAGTGGATGAGAAAAGGAAGGATGTTCAGTTTTAAGTGGGTGACTATGTGATGGTACACTTGAACAAATATAGACTATAGAAGGGTGTCCCTACCAAACTTTAGATGAAAAATGTGGGACCATGCAAGATCTTAGCCAAGTATGGAGCGAATGCATATGAGGTGGACTTACCATTAGATTTGAGCATCTCTCCCATATTTAATGTTCAAGACCTCATAGAGTTTAGGGGATAGATGAAAGACATCAATCCAACTAGTCAAGGGGTCAATGCTGATGTGGAGTTTACTGTCTTACCTCCAAAGTTTCCTATGGTGGCTGATAAGGTCCTAGACTCCCGGGTCAAGAAGACCACTAGACACAAAGTCTACATGGAGCATTTGATTCAGTGGAAGGGTAGACTAGAATCAGAGGCCTCATGGATTGCAAAGGAATATTTCAAGAAGGTGGGCATCTCAGAGGAGCTAATGTCTGTAGGAGTGACATGACTTCTTCCTTTGTGGGGAGTATAGTGCAAGAGAACCTAGGTAAGCTAGTTGTGAAAATTCAACATAGGATTTTCTCTTTCTTTTTTTTGGCTTGTATTGGTTCTAGCTAGACCACTAGGTAAGTAAAGGGACCAAGAGTCCTATTGTGTGAAGTGTTTGTAGGAGGATAGGTCTTATTTATTCCTTGGTGACCCTTAGGTCCAATTAGGCCCAATTAGGGAATTTTAGAATTTTGTGGAAAAATGAGCCAAGAGAGGGACTAGAGGTCCTTTTTGATTTTTTTTCATCATATGTAGTGGATTGGACAAGTTTGGCTAGGGTTTGACCAAGTTTGGCAATCAAACCCAAAAGTTGCCAAAAGTTGTCAACATTGTCATTGATGACATTGACAACTTTTAAGACAATTAGCATCTTCAAAGAAATTGGTTTGGTAACTATCTAAAACTTACCATTTAGTCTTTGGTTCATCTATATAAGACCATCCTCAGGATTTGTGAAGGGTTGGCAAGTTTTAGAACTTTCATGTACGGACTATGTTAATCAATAACAATGTGGATTTGTGTGTTTTGTAGTGATCAGGAAATGTAATGGATTGAAAGTGTTTCTATAAGCTTTGTTTCTTGTAATTTAGGTTAGTATTGAAATTATTGTGGTGTTATTTTGGTATTTTTAATATCTTTCATTTCTTTTGTAAAATCGTAAAAGTCCAGTCGAGTTGTTGGTCTAGTTTTGAGCACTGGTTGCAAATGGAGTCTTAAATTTCTTTTCCACTATGGCTTTGGCTCTGTCTCTTGGATTATGAAAGGAGACTCCATTTACATTGTTTAAATGGCAGTTTGGGCCATGGAAGTGGTGGAAACTATTTTTAAGATGATTCCCTAGGTGAGCCAGAGTAGCATGGATAGGGATCATCAGAGGTTGCAGAGCTAGCTAGATGAAATTGAAAGCATCCATAGCTTCAATTAGAGGAATTGGGAAGGTAGAGGTGTCAGAGGAGGACCCCCAACCAGGAGGATAAGTTGTGAGGATTTATCTTGTTGGCCAAGAAAGTCCATTTCTTGTGCATATACTGAAGGAGGCCTAAGCCTATTTGGCACTTGTTAATACATTTTCCCAAGATAATGCATGAAAGGTGTCCAAATAGGGCTAATTGCTTGTAGCCCTATTTTGGGGGTAATTGCATAGGTTCTTGGAGCTCATTTGTGTTTTTTGAGAAAAGTGAGTTTGTAGGGGTTGGAATTGGTCCTTTTGACATCTTCATATGCTTCCTTTCCAATTTGGTGAAGATTGGAATCCATTTGAATCAGATTGGGCAAATGGACAAGAAAGACCAATTTGGGCCTAGTATGAGGTTTGCAAAGTTGTGAGTTCTATTTCATTGGTGTTTACTAGTTGAAGGAAATTACGATCTTGTGATAAGATACCTAAGGAGCCTAGGGTGAATAGAAGAACCATAGTAGGTCATTGATTGACCTAAGAGACCCTAGAAGAGGTCTAAGGAGCAAGACTAGTACTACATCACCGCTACCTCTGTGATCCCCACTGCCCAACATTTAGTATTGAAATGCCCTAGCTTA
>MU223881.1:1005839-1017364 GCA_018584345.1 Thuja plicata | reverse complement strand
GGAAAACAAATTATTTGTATTGGCGAATATTTTTTAATCACAAATTTTTTGTAGAAAATATTGGTGAATCTCAAGCAATAACCAAAATTTCATTAATGACCATGGAAAATAATTATATTTAAAGAAACAAGAGTTCTTATAGAGAATTGTTAAGCTAACTATTAAAATATTTGATGGGTTGAAGGAAACTCTATAGTATCTAGTTGCTACCATTTATTTAAAATATAATCAAATAATCCTCATTGTATTGTGTGAGATAAATGTATCGTTATTTTTATTATTATAATAGGACCCAAAATTTCTTCAGTGTCATTGATTTATCAACAATCCAAAGGAAATATTAGCCCCGATAAGCATTACAAATAAGATAGTAACATTTTTGCCTCATGGAATATAATGAAGATCACTAGATTATATTTGAAATCAATAATGACAACTAATATTGGTGACACAACCCTACTATAACTAATAGTTGGTGAATTAATTTAGATTTCTATAATAACTTATAAAATTTAGGCGAATTGAATCTAACCATCTATCAAATATTAGGCGAATATTTGAGTTCAAATTTTTAATAAAATAAATTAATTGGCGATTTAAATATTTCTAAAATAAAATTTTGTAAAAGTTTGGCGATTTATGTCTCCTTAAATCTTGAAATATTAGCCAAATTTGAATTCTCAAATTTCAAAAATTAGCCAATTGGCGAATATTAGCCACTAAAAAATCACTGCCTGGATGACAATATTTTGGGGCTAGGATCCCCATTTTTTTATTTAACATGAATTACCAAAGGGAGGGCCTTGGATTGGTCAACTAGGATATAAATCCTAACTTCCATATGGGTTATTTCAAATGGTAGAAGGTCGCGACGAATGAAAATTCCTAGAGAATTAGCTAGAGCTTCAATGATTTTTGGATCCCTGTATTCCAATGGAAGGGTAGGAAACACTAACCACTGGGGGAAAAAATGACAATGCTGAAGCTGGGTGCTAAAATTTGGAGTCCACAGGGAGGTGAATAGTCTTGAACCCTGATAGAGCCATCCTTTCTCCTTATGAACTAAATCTCTATGAGATTTAGAATTAAACATAGAAATGAAAAAAAGAGAGGACTCATCAAGCATGAAGATATCTTCAAAACCGCCCCATGATTCCGAAGCCCAATCTTTGATTATAGAAAAGGAAATATTGGGGTTAGCACAATTACCAATTAAAGCAAACTAACGAATTACCCCAATCTGATGTTGTAGCATTGCTTTAGGCAGAACAATAGTAGCCTGTGATTTTCCTACATTAGGCCACGAATGTGGATCTTCATTCTTCTTTTTGACCCAAATTTTTAGAGGAGGTTTTGGATTGAGGGGGCTCTAAGAATAGCAATAGGTAGCCCTTGATGTGAATCTTCTACTGAGGTATCTATGCTGGGGGTTTGAGAATCCCCTTTGGGTTATGTCAGGGGGGATTCCTCACATATGTTGAATAAAGGTTGTTTTTCCTTTAGGAGCCTCCATTTTCAAAATCTCTTTTTGGGAAAACTTCTATCTAGTTGAGCCTGTCCCGGATATTTGTATGGGATATGGATCTTGGAACCCTTGATCTCCAAAGCTGTAACTTCTTGAACAAGAGGTTTAAGGGTCTATGCTTTAGGTATTTGATTTGGAAATATCTCTCCCAAACCATTTCGATCTTGTGCTACCCGAAAGGATGATTTTCTTGGAGCTGGGTGCCCTTAAGGACATGGAGGTGACTTTAGCTATTTAGATAACGATTTGGCCAAAAACATTGGACATATAGGTTGGTTTCCATGAGGTAGAGAGTTTTTCCACCCAGGGCCATTTTGAAATTGTTGATGAAAACTGTTAATCAGAGCTGTCTGGGAGCCTTGACTCGCCATCTTCGAGGATTCCCTGATCTCGAAAGACCTATAACCCTCAAATCAATCTGAGGGAGAAAACTTCTGAGGGATCCCTTGATTTCTTATGACCCAAAACATAACATGAGGGGGAGGAAGGGTTTCTGCCTTACTTCCTTTTTTCTTAGGTTGTTGATCTAATAAGGAGGAAGCTAGTTTATCCTTGTTGGCCTTATTCTCTGAATTTTTGAAAATGAAGCGAGGGTTAACAAAAATGGGTTTCGTAGGTCTAACCACTACCTTGCCCCTAAAGATTTTAAGCAGATCCTTCTGACCCTTCTGATCTAAGAGTTTCTTGGCAAACTCATGGGATTGGAAACCCTTAAAGAGAAGGTGTTCATCAGCTTTTGAAATCCTTTTGACTATGGGTCGATGCCTAAAAATGTTGGTCCCATATGNTGAAAATGAAGCGAGGGTTAACAAAAATGGGTTTCGTAGGTCTAACCACTACCTTGCCCCTAAAGATTTTAAGCAGATCCTTCTGACCCTTCTGATCTAAGAATTTCTTGGCAAACTCATGGGATTGGAAACCCTTAAAGAGAAGGTGTTCATCAGCTTTTGAAATCCTTTTGACTATGGGTCGATGCCTAAAAATGTTGGTCCCATATGAGATAATGACATTGTTCTACCATCTCTCTTGTCGTATCCTGTACGTGCCAAACTCTCTCCTTTGTACTCTGACGTCTGTCCTGTTAAATGTGCCATCGCTGCTCTGATCCTACCATCGCTACTCTAATCCTACCATCACTATATTCTTTAATTTGACCTTTTGGTCTTGAACTTGATGTGACTTTTTAAACATTATTTTCCACCTTTTTCAATATAAACCAATTTGCATCAAGGATAATCAATCAAAAAACTCCCCCATTATCCTTGAGGCAAAAATATTTGTCAATGTTACCTATACAACCATAATATCTAATAACACAACATTATATGTACATAAAACCATAAAACTTGAATACCTATACCTGTACTTTTCCATGATGTACCTATCCACATAACACCATCTGAACCATATCTCTAAACCATAGTTGATCAACATACTGAAAACTATTGATCGATATCAAAGCCATAGTTGATCAATATCAAAGCCATAGTTGATCGATATCAAAGCCAAGTTGGCCTTCGACAGATCCCGAAGCAAAAGGGTTTATTGGGCATATCTTGAGAAGCTATGATGATTAGACACTTTTTAAAAAATCAGAGGAAAATGAGCATGAAAAGTGGTGTCTTTCCCAAGAACTCTAATTATAGACATAAGTTAACCCTTGTTAATTCCAATGTTACTAGTTTTCGTAATAGTTGGATTCTCTCTGTGTTTTTTACCATCTGTGAGAGCTATGCAATCATGGGAGGTGGGCTTAACCGCAAAGAGCCAAAGGACCATGTCAAATGGAGAAAAATGCCAGAAGCTTGGGAAATTCTTGAGAAGGGTGGTCTTACCACCTACATGGAAATATTGCATGGGGCGAAAGACAGTGCTACCAAATTATTTGTTGATTCCTGGAAAAATGGGGCTGTTACCATAGTAGGCATCACTGTGAACATTACGGAGGATTTCATA
Source organism: Thuja plicata (assembly GCA_018584345.1). Taxonomy (NCBI): domain Eukaryota; kingdom Viridiplantae; phylum Streptophyta; class Pinopsida; order Cupressales; family Cupressaceae; genus Thuja; species Thuja plicata. Next base: position 1,013,883 of record MU223881.1, on the reverse strand, counting down.
GCTGAGATTTATGGGCTTAGTATGAAGGGCATCAAATTCTTCCAGGATAGTAAAGTTTCTCGAAAGGCCATTCGGCACTTTTCCAAGAGTAAGGAGGAGAAAAAAAGTCTTGTTAAAGAGGCCGGAGGATGCTATGATCTAGCATCATTCAAAGATATCTGGGAAACTTTTATGATGGTGATTATGGAGTATGTTACCCTAGATGGTAGGTTTAAAAGAGCCCATTCTTACCACTTTGTTTTTCTCTATCATTTTTGGCATAAAATTAGGGTTTCGCTGGCTTTCTATATTTTGCAATCTCTCCGTTCTAGCATTTCCCAACACAAGAAGAAGGAGAAGAAACCCATTCTTCATGAAGGGTTGATTCTTTTAATTGTTGAACACATGAAAAAGATGACTAGGGCAAGCCCTGTCATTACCCCGTCTAAATCTGGTTTGGGTAAAAAGAGAATTAGGGATGTGAATGTGAAAGATAAGAGTTCGCTAGGTAAAAATTAAAGTAGGATAAGGAAACTACCATGCAGACGGATACCTCTACTGACAGTGTGGAAGGCTATGATAATATGGATGATTCCACTGAGGAAGATAGTTATTCTGCTTCCTCAGTCTCAAATTTAGTTTCAGAGGAGAATATTAACATGGATGAAGAGGTTACGGGCTCTATGGACAAAGGTAAAACCTCGGATAGAAGGAAGAACAAAGAGGATAAGATGAAGGAGGAGGATTTTGGAGGTCAGAAAGTGCCAATTATGGTTGAGTATGAGAGTTCTGAAGATCATGATGTGCCTATATCTCTGAAGCTTCAAGTTGTTATGGATTGTGGTCAGGACACTTAGAAGGATGCGACGGAGGTGGAGAATACTTCCCCTGCCAAGAAGATGACTTTACCTGAGGGGAAGACAGACAATGTCCCTGGAAATTCTCAGAACATCCCTTTCATCAAAATGGTGCACTTGCAGGAAAGGAATGTTCAATTACTGAGGGAAGACATGGATGATAAGATCGATCCCCCCTTTGGGGTCCTCCAAATAGCTAAAGCTACTTCCATGTATTCCTTTCGGTTAATGAAATGGGTGTTCCAGGAGATCAAGAATTTAAACCTCAAGTACTGTTCGATTGTTGCTAAGATGGACTCTCTGCAGACTCAGCTGGAATTTGGCCCTAAAACTATGGCGGACAAGGTTACTAATGATGAGGACAATAATGTGCAATAGTTACAAGCTAGAATGGAAACCATGGAGAATACCATGAAAAAACATATGCAAGACTACAACAATTTTATGGGTTCGGCCATGGATTGCTTCTTGACCATTAAGGCAGAGCTGGATACTAGGTCCCCTAGTAAAAAAATAGAGGATATCACAGAGAACCTGGAAGATTATGGCCCCGAAAAATGCACTAGATCTGTAAGAAAGAATAAAATTCATGAAATGATCTAGGAACTCTCAGAGTTCAATGCAGTGATAAAGAAGATATCTGAAGCAAAGAAAGAAACCGTTGAGGCTTGCAAGGAGCTTGTCTAGGGCTCTAGTTTCTGGTACTAGTGGTTTGTCTTTTTTTTGGTCTCTGGCTTTTGGTTTTTGTTGTTATTTTTGGCTTTAGCGTACTGGTTTCCAGTCCTATTTATTTTTGGAGTGCTTAAATGTTAAATTTTTTTTCTAGCTTGTAAGGGGTTTCGAGTTCCCATTCGAAACCTATTTTTCCCTGCAATCAAAAACATACTGAAAATAACAAATAACAAATGCTTTCTCCCCCATTTTGCATCAAGGAGAATAGATCAAACTACTTTTGAAACAACATAAATATTTGTGTGTAGGAGCAGTAACCTACAAGAAAAACACCCCCATACTTGATACAGTTGAGTGCAGTGATGATTGAGATATGAATCCCAATCGAGTTCAAAATTGTTCAAAGGTTTCCCTAGGAAAGGCCTTTGTAAAGATATCAGCAACCTGTGCTTGAGTCGGTACATAAGTCAACTGAAAGTTGTGTGACAATACTTTTTCTCTCAATAAATTAAATGTAATGACAATATGTTTAGTTATAGACTGTATCATAGGATTTTTACTCAACTAAATAGCATTGGTATTATCAATCAAAATGGAAATAGGTTTGGACATCTAAGTACCTAAATCTGATAACTGGTATGAAATCCAAATCAATTGAGTACAACATGTTGTTGCAATGGTATATTCACTCACATGTTGATAAGGTGACAAACTCTTTCTTTTTACTATGTCAAGAAACCAACCTATCACCAAGAAAGAAAGCTCCACCACTATTGTTCTGCTTGTCATCAGAACAACCTCCCCAACCTGCATCTCTAAAACCAACCAGAGAAAAATCATTGCTATGTGGATACCACAAGCCATAATACAGTGTGCCCTATATATATATTTAAATATTATTTTGATAGCCTGAACATGTGACTGTCTTGGTGCTTATTGAAATTGAGAAACCAAGCATATTGTTTGCATTAAATCAAGCCTTGAAGATGTTAGATAGAGTAAACTACCTATCATAGATATGTAGTCATATTGACTAGCTCTTTGGGAGTCATCAACTTTTACCAATTTATAATCAGTCATATCAAACCTTTTCAACAGCTCTTTGGCGTATTTGGATTGTGATAAAAATAATCCATGTTCAAGTTCGGATATTTTCAATCCAAGAAGGAAATTTAGTTGACCTAGAAGAGACATTTCAAATTCAGATTCTATAATAGCAGAAAATAGTTTTGACAGATCATCATCTATAGAGCCAAAAATAATGGCATCAACATATATTTTGACTACTAGAATATCATTTCCAATGACCTTGGTATATCAAGTGTTTTCAACATCACCACAAATGAAACCATGTGCAATTAAATGTGTGTCCAACCAAGAATACCTAGTTGTAAGAGCTTGTTTTAAGTCATACATTACATTTTTAAGATGATATGTACAAAATCTGGTTTTTCAAAAGATTTAAAGCCTTCATCCTTTTCCATGTATACTTCCTCCTCAAGATATCCATTGAGAAATTTTGTTTTGACATTGATTTGATAAATAGTACATTTTTTAAAGCTAGCGTATGCCAAAAAAAATCTAATTGATTCCATTCTAGCTACTGGTTCAAAAATCTCACCAAAATCAATGCCTTCTTATTGAGCATACCCTTTACAAATAAATATGGCCTTATTCCTCATTGTTTTACCATTTTCATCAAGTTTATTCCAAAAGATTCATTTTCCTCCTATGACATTCTTATGATCAGGTATAGGCACCAATTCCCATGTTTGATTTTTTCAATATGATTTATTTCATCTTGCATAAAATTTAACCAACATGAATCATTTAGAGCTTCAGCCGCAGTTTTGGGTTCAAAATCTCATATTAAACAAAAATGTTTAGCAATTTGTGCTTGTTCCTCATGTTTTTCTTTCCGTCTAGTTAAAATTCCTCCTTCTTTATCTCCTATGACCAAAGACTTGGGATGTCTTTTTGCAATAACCCTAAAGGAGTTTTTAAGTTAGTATTCACTTTAGAACCTAAGCAATTTTCTTGCTCATTATAATCTGGTGCTGTAGAATATGATTCAACAATGTCAGATTATGGAGCATTTGAACCTTGTTCAAAATTTAGAGTGGATACTTCTTCAGTATCCTTCTCATAATTATTATTTAACAAGAGATTCTCATCAAAGATCACATATATTGCCTCTACAATTTTTTTTAGTCTTTTATTAAAGCATTTGAGAGATTTACTATGCATAGGGTACCCCAAAAAAATACCTTCATCGGACTTCAAATTAAACCCTTCCAAAACATTATCATCGTTTCTAGTAAAACACTTGCAGCGAAAATTTTCAAAATATTTTGTATTTGTTGTTTTACCATACCAAAATTCATAACAGGTATAAGTAGTTCTGACCCTTATTTGAGCCCGGTTTAAAATATAGACTGGTGTATGAACAATTTCTTTCCAAAGCTTGTCTGGTAATTTGGCTACATTTAGCATTGTTCTAGCAGTCTCTTTGACTATCATGTTTTTCCTTTCTATAACCCCATTTTTTTGTGGTGTACGAGGAGTAGAATATTTCCTTTTAATGCCATGTCTTTCACAATATTCAATAAATTCCTGAGAGGTGAATTCCTTACCTTGATCAGATCTAAACATTTCAATTTTAAATCAGTTTCTCTTTCTACCATTTTTCTAAAGATTTTGAAACGTTGAAATGCCCCAGATTTATGTTTTAAAAATGTTAACCAAACCATTCATGAATAATCATCAACAAACACCATAAAATATTTTTCACCATTTATTGATTGAGTTTAGGTTGGACCACATAGATCAGTATGTGCTAATTCTAGTGGTCTAGTAGAGAGATATTCCTTTGTTTTGAAAGATGATTTTGTTTGTTTTCATTTGATACATTCATAAAAAATACCTGCTAGTTTACTGATGAGAGGCAAATCTCTAACTTTATTATTCTTTTTGATTCTTACAAGATTATTAAAATTAATACAACCTAACCTTTTGTGCCATAGCCAATTTTATTCAACTTGACTCATAAGACAAATATTAGTTAGAGAGAATTCTTGAACTGTTGAATCTATCAGATTATAAAGACTTCCACATGTTCTTAAGCCACTTAATCATTCGATCTTTTTTTTAATAGCACAACCTTTTGCATCAAAAAAATAGACTAACCACTGTCACAAATATGACTCACACTTAATAAGTTATGTTTCAATCCTTCAACATAATACATATCATGTATAGGAGTATCCTTATTAAATAAGTGGATCCTCATTATGTGATATAACCACCTTAATTATCACCATACCTAACAAAACCTCCATCAAAGTCTTCTACGAGTCGAAACTCTTTTTTGCTACTAGTTATGTGATGAGAGTAGTCGCTATCCAAAATCCATGTTGTTGGTTTTTGTGGGAACAAGGCTATTTAAAGAACCAAAGATTTATACTTTGAAATGACAACTTCTCACATTCTGACATCTAAATAGTGTATAAAGGCTTCCATCATAACTTTCCATAAATCATAGTTAGGCCCATAAAACAATGGGGCTCTAGTGAGTGAGGCACCTTCAACTTGTGCCATTTTCTCTTCTAATATCTAGGAACAATCCTTATAGGAAGACCTAAAGAGGAGACACTAAGCTCTGATACCACTTGTTGGAAGTGCAAATATTCAGAGAGGGGGGGGGGTGAATCAAAGTATTGATCAAATCTTAGTCACATAAATTGAACAATTGAAACAAATGTCATTATAATCAAATAGCAGAATTGTATGGATTGATAAAGAAAATTTTGCAACACAAATGAAATATGCACATAAAGATATCAGAGCAATTAAAGAATAAACTCACAAGAAACACAAACACAATATTTGAGCCGAGTGGAAAACCCTCAAAATGAAATAAGTTTTGTCGTAGAGAGAAAAAACCACTCCATTAAACTACCATCTTTATTTGGGCACCAACTTTTCTTACAATGTCCAACAATTAAAACTGATAGGAGTATTAACTCCTTCCCTTTTCACTATTACAATTTTTCAGATTATATGTATATGCACATTTACATTTTAGACTTTTATTTATGCACATAGATACAATCTTATTATATTTCCTTTGAGTGCAGATTCATGTGTCCATATATCAATAAATAGGAGTATGCCTTTTATTTCCTCAATCTCATATACATATACACATATTCCCCTATATAGGGATACCATAAGAAATTTTAATTCACGGGTGCAATATCAGTTATAACTATATAACCAACCGAGTTTGATAACAAGACATTCACATACACACTGCTAGAGTTACCATACATGAGAATAATACAACAAAAAAATTGATCTTAGAAATAGTTACAAAACTAAACTAGTAGTTGAAACTATCATCATCTTGTTTATAGTATTTTTTTTGGGACAATGAGAGAATATATATGTCTTGTTATTCATTTCTATGAGATTTGAAAAAAACATTCTTATTTCAAGCCAATCTTTAACACTAGAAACCTGTTGTAACCAACAAACCCAAAAACTGATAAATATATGATCATTGTTGTCAAAGCATAAATATTGGAATCAATTACATCTTTCTCACCAATCTCACTCCATGTTTCAATGCTGGAATAAATATTGAAACCCCTCATCTCAACTTTGGGCAATACATAAATAAACCTATGATATACTTATACAATGTCAAAATAAATCTTCTCCAGAGACAAATATTCAGTTCAACCATGCATACGTGAGACTATAGAATCAATTGAGCATTTTACCTTCTTTCACAACAACCACAAACAACATTAGAAAGTTGTGAAATGGCTGTAAGAGATTTCCTAGACTTTCGACAGTTGACCATAAAATCTTGTGATTCACACAAAAGAAATATAATAACCTTCAAAGAATTATAATACCTTGACGAAGTTGTATAAAAGTGATACCAATCGAACTAGTAATACTCACTGATCATTATATCAAAAACCCACAAAAGAAGCTGAACAAACTATATTTGAAAATGCGTCACCAGTTTATCCATGGCGGCAGCCTGAACAAAAAATATTATGTAATAGGAACCAAAAACAAACCTTTAATAGCTTTTTTCATAATTACCAAAATATGTTTTAGGTTTCTTTGAATTGGGCCACAAGAGATAGCCACATGGTCACTTTATGACCTAGTGAACGTATAAGTTGACAGCTTACAACTTCGTCATTTTTACTTCTCGGAATATACCAAATAAGATACTAAATACATTTACTAGCATTTATGCGTTGTCATATATGCAGTGACGTTTTAAACATTATTTGCCACCTTTTTCAATATAAACCAATTTGCATCAAGGATAATCAATCAACTGTAACTGCACTCGCGCTCACCTCGTGTCTAATTGGAAATAGTATGAAGAGTGATGTTACAAATCTCATCTAGAAATTACTACTCTCTCCTTGAATTCTCTGTTGAGAATCTGCGATATGCGGAGGAAAGGGTGCCGAAGCCATACACATTAATTGTCCCATAGAGCAGATACAAACTCCACAAGTCGGCCTAGTGCTCCATTCAACATGCCTGGAAGATTTTGGTGCGCAGTGGAGGTCACAACTATGAGGGTGTCTCCTCCACCTTCTTATAAGGAAAGATATAGTGCGGAAATGTCTTCCTAATATCAAATTTGCAAGGGAAGTAAGAAAGAGCAACATTTAAATCAATTTTAGAATATTAAGATGTGCATTTAAAAAGAAAACAAAAGCATAGAAAACAAGTACACAAGAAAGAAAGAAAGAAACAGTAAATTTTAACGTAGGAAAACCTTTTTGAGAATAAAATGCACACACCAAAAAACTAAGCATCTTCCTTGTATTACTGTAAGCAATGTTACATACTGTAAGGTCTCCATTTACCCACAAAATGCCACATCACTTATATAACATAAAAAGCGGAAGAGTCGATAAAAGAACATGGTCGACCATACACAAAGACAATTTGAACCATTACATATTCATAAAGAAAGAATATATTACACAGTTTTGACCTTCACATCGATATAACAAAGATAACCACAAGAATAATTTGTACAATAAGTCATCGTAAGGATGGATGTCGAAATCATCACATGACCATATAAAAGTTAAGTTTATTACAAAAGAAAGCCGACCTACATGTCGATACTTCATTAATTTACAAGGTATAAATAAATGCTTGTTTCATTAAGTGTCTTGAATAACAAGTGGATGTCAACCTGCACGCCAGACACAAATTCATCTTAGTACATGGATGCATCATAGGCAAAAGCCAAATAGGAAAAGTAGTACGAACAAACAAACACAAGTATATACCTTGGACCTTTGTCCATCTATATGTCCCTATCTCCTTAGCCATCCGACACACGTCAATCTGCTATCATGAGACGGGAGTGTGGCTCAGGAACTCTTATCCGCCCAACAAAGGAGTGGTTAGCTCCCCTGGGGTTCTTCCTAACACGAAGAACATGCCGACCTTAGCCCGAGAAGCCTAGCAACCGGCGGTGAAGG
>MU223881.1:961310-995259 GCA_018584345.1 Thuja plicata | reverse complement strand
TACACATACTAGATAACAAGCATCGTAAGTAGCAACAACAGTCTAAATAGTGAAGATAACAAGTGTCGTAAGCAACAACAACAGTCTAAACAGTGAAGAGAAGACCGTAAGTTAAAAACCAAGTCTCAACTGGCACTGAATGCCCCTACAAAAAAGGATAGTCTATCTAACTCAATATCAGTGTGGCTGGCTGGATAGCAACAAACAATCCGAAAATGAATCCAAAGGCAGGTGTATCTTCTTAAAAAAAATAGAGAATGGAGGAAAGCATGACATTACAGCATAGTAAGGTGGAAGAGTTCTACTTCTAACTACATACATAGTCAAGTGTAACCAAAATTGTGTACACAAGCAACAAACAAAGTTGCGATAAGATTCCTTCTCAAATCACAGAGAATGTAGGCATTTAGAAAGAACCTAGAGCAAGCAGGTCGAATGAGAGTTGGTATCCACGCGGCCACCACAGAGATCTCCTCCTCTTCCATTGTTTTCCGCCTTCGTTCCTGTCAATTTCTCCTGCTCTCTTCCCTCCTCTTTTTTTAGTCAAGAAGACATTTCTTTTTTTAGTTCCTCTCCTCATGCCGCCTTTCTCCACTAGAATGTGGACTCTTTAAAGAACCACCCTCTCTCCACCCCCACTTCCAACCATTTTATTCCCCTCAATTTGTTTCGATAGAAGATGTCATGAAGTCATTTGTTTGTTTCAAATAATAAAGACACATACACAGGTGTAATTTCTCAAATTAACATGTAACATAAATAGCAATAAGTTTTAATAAACACTATACTAACACACACAATATCCTTATGCACATATATAAAAATAAAATGTATCTAAGCATGGTAATTTGAAAAATGATCATATATTCATTCCTTTTTACATCCTTCGCATAAAAGTCAGAGAGAGATGATAACAATATGAAGGCAAATTCAGGAATACACAAAAAAATCCCTAAGTGGTGTGTGCGTGGAACCAGACCATTTTTACCCTCCAGAATCGAGAGCTAGCCTTCTCTACCTCAACCACACCCCCGCCTTTAGTCTTGTATCCATTCCGACATTCTCGAGGCCAAACAACTTATTAGTATTCGTTAACATGAAATCAATAATTTAAACGTATTTCATTAATGCCATATTCAATAAAATCAATATATTTTATTGTAACCTTGCCATCATATCATACATCTCATCATAACGCATCCTATAAAAAAAGTATTAATAAAACATCATATAATGTCATCTTTTCAACAATAAAGCATTAAATTAACATCATATAATGTCATCTTTTCATAGAAAGGTCGTAATATGCTCAACCCAAAAATTTGACAAAGATCTAACACTAAGAACCAGAATGATCAAAGTAGTGACATAATCTAAACATATCAACTAGGTCAACAAAGTCAAAAAGTGTCGCACACAAGCCTAAAATAAAGGAGTCGCTAAGGTCGAGTTGTGACACATACATTTGACAGAAGACTTTTTACATAGGCTCAAATTGTGTTACAATCGACCCAACTTTATCAACCACAATTCTTAACAAATCCTACAATGATTTACACACACAACAATTAATTATGGAATTTGGTATGTCAACTGTCACTTTACAAAATGGTTAACAAAATCAACCTTACCACTTGTCCAACCGATGATCACCATCGAACTATGTGTAGGTATCATTGCACGGCTCATGCTACACCATGGGCATCATTGTATGCTATTGTGGGGCTTGTTTATGTGCAGGCCTCACAACACAGTGAGAAACCACCATATGGTGGACTCACCATATGTTTCCTTACCGCATGGTGAGAAACCAACGTACGGTGGACTTAGTAAATATAAGGCATACATACTTCAACAATATCCCACTTGAAAAAGTACTTACTGATATCCGTAAAGTTAGTCAACAAGGGTAATAAGATTCAGGGACTTTAAACCTCATTGAGCTTGCCCACTATTTGAGTTTAACTATGCTCACCGACTTTGTTAATGCATCTGCAACATTCTCCTGAGTGCGAACTTTTTCTAGCTTTACCTTTCGATCTTCAACCATATCATGTAAAAAGTGATATTCCACATCAATGTATTTTGTTTTGGCATGGCAAGTAGGATTCTTCGCTAAACATATTGCACTCAGACTATCACAAAAAATTGTGATTCGCCCTGCCTCATAGCCAACATCAGAAAAAAAGTGCTTAATCCAAAGAACTTCTTGACATACAAGAGTAGATGTCATGTACTCTACGTCTTTTGTTGATAATGCAGATACAATTTGTCTTTTTTCTCATCTAGGTGATGGCACCACGATTCACCATGAGCACATATCCACTGGTGGATCTTCTTCGGGAAAAGCCCCAAGCCCAATCAGCATCCACATAACCTTGAATGCTAACTGATCTATTTTATTTATCTGAGTTACCTTGATAGAATAATGAATACTATGACGTACCCTTAAAATATCTAAGTAATCTTTTCACAGTATCCTAATGTGGCTTGCCCAAATTTTCCATAAACCGACTCAATAATCCCACATCTTGGGCAATTTCTAGTCTAGTACTAACCATTGCATACATGAGGCTGCCAAAAACACTTGCATAAGGTATCCACTTTACGTCTTCAATCTCATCTGAATATTTTGGACTGTCGTTCCCTGCAAAACTCGAACTCTTTCTACTTGCAATCAGTCATATTGAACCTCTCAAGAAAATTGGTAATATATTTTCTTTGGCTAAGAAAAAGTTTCCTAATAGCTCCATCCCCTCTCATTTCCATCCCTAGAATGAATTTTTCTACCCCCAAATCTTTCATCTCAAACTTCAAGGACAACTGAGATTTTAAATCTGAGATCATTCCCTTACTATTGTCTATAAACAAAATATCATCTACATATAGAGAAATAATAAGTATATGATCATCTTCAATTTTATAATACATATAGTGGTCATATTTTAATCTCATAAAACCAAAAGATAAAACATATGTATCATACTTTTGATACCACATTCTGGGTGATTGATTCAAACCATTAAGAGACTTCTTAAGCTTACAGATCAAATGTTCTTTACCTATCTCTACAAAATTCTCTGGTTGGGAAATATATGTTTCTTCTTCAAGATCACCATGAAGAAATGTTGTCTTCACATTCATCTGCTTAATTTCAAAGTCATGTGTCACTGCAAGTGATAGCGAAAACCTAATGGATGTTAACTTAGCTACAAAAGAAATGTTTCTCCATGGTCAACCCCTTCTTTCTGAGAATACCCCTTTGCAACCAGTCTTTCCTTGTACTTGTTAATGCTGCCATCTAGGTCATACTTCTTCTTAAATACCCATTTACAACCCACAAGATTTCTACCTTTAGGAAAGGGTACCAGATCCAAGGTTCTATTTTTCTCCAATGACTTTATTTCATCTTTCATGGCTTCCAACCAAGAATCTAAATCTGACATATTAATTTCTTCTTTCACAATCTTAGGCTCATCAGCATCAGTAAGAAAAGTATAGGCACAATTAATATTCAACATTGAGTAATTAAACCTCTCTGATGAGTAGTCATACCTATCAGGTTTTCACCTCCCCTACATAGATATCCTCACTTCGTGCGATGAGGCTTCATGAGGTTCATGATCATGTTCTTTTGAACTTGCGGGACTTCTCGAGCTCTCCTCGTCCTCAGGAACATTTGGCTCCTCAATCTTAGGCACATTCAAGGTTTGTAATATCTCCCTTTAAGAAGCTAAAGTGATTTCAACTTCTTCTTTTCCTTTTTCTATCTTCTCTGGTTGTGGATTTGCTGAGAAAGGTTTCATCTCATGGAAGATAACACTCCTATTGTACAATACTTTTTTAGTGATAGGGTTCCGCAATTTCTATCCCTTCACACCAATGTTGTAGCCAATGAAGATGTATTTCACAACTTTTTTATCCATCTTTGACCTAATCACATTAGGCACATGAACATATGCCTCATAGCCAAAGAAGCATAAATGTCTGAACAAGGGCTTCATACTAGGCCATGCTTCCATAGGCATTTTGTTGACTAGAACTGTAGTAGGAGAATAGTTCAGCAAGTAACACATTGTAGCCACTACTTCAGCCCAAAAACTTTGCTCCAAACCAGCACTACCCAACATGCTTCTCTCTCTCTCCATCAAATATCGACTCAGCCTTTCAGCTACTACATTCTATTGTAGAGTATAAGGCGTAGTCTTATGCATCTTAGTACTATGATCTACGCAGAACTTATCAAAATTCACATTGCAAAACTCACCACCATTATCTGTTCTTAAACATTTAATATTTCTCCTGGTTTGATTTTCAACAAGGCTTTTAAATTCCTTAAAATGAATGAACATGTCTGATTCACTCTTCAGTAAATAAATGAATGCTCTTCTTGAATAATCATCTATAAATGACACATAATCTCTTGAATTAGAAAAAGAAGGAACATCCACATGACCAAATGCATCAAAGTGAACATAGTCCAGTAAACCATAAGATTTTTGAGAACTACAATAAAACTAGACACGGTTTTTCTTTCCATATATGCATTGTTCATATAAATCAAACTCAAGGTTACAGTCAATCAATCGTTAACCGGGTTTTTGTTCTTCAAGATTTTTAAATGTTTCTCGCCAATATGGACAAGCTTATAATTCTAGAACATTATTTTCTCTACTAGAGTTTAATTTCTATATAGTTCACATCATGTGTTGCCATAGCAGATTTATCATACTTTATAGAGACACTATTACAACACATGGGTTTGCATCTAATCTATAGTGTTCCAATGCATTCACCCTTAGCTAAAACAGTAGAACCTCTAGTCATCTTGCAACCATCATGCACAAATGTTACCTTAAGTCCAGCATCATTCAACTTGCTGACATAGAGTAAGTTCCAAACCAAACTAGGTATATGAAGTACTCCATCAATTCCCCTTACTCTGTCCTCGGGAAACATGATTTTGACTCTTCCTCTTCCAACAATCTCTAGTGTGGAATCGCTTTCCAGAAACACATTTCCACCATTATATAGTTCATACTTTGAGAACCACTCTTTATGAGACATCATGTGGAATGATACTCCCGAATCAACCAGCCATACATCATTGGATGCAAGCACCGCCAAGGATTCTACAAAGGCATCAATATCACTCTGAGAAGACTAAGTGTTAGAAGTACATTTATTCATCTTCTTTTTCTTCTCTTTTCAAACCTTCTAGATATGACCTTTATGCCCACATTTCTAATAGCTTGCCTTGGACTTCTTTTTTAGGAGTAGTAGATATCTCCTGTGACTTTGACTCTGTGTTCTTCTTCTTGTTTTTGTCCTTCGATCTTCCTCTGACAATGTGAGCCTCTATAGCTACCTCAGAGGATTTCCTCGACATCTCCTCTGACAAAAGTGTAGAAACTACTTCATCTATTTTAAATTGGGTAGTAGTATTTCCGACGGCCATTACCAAGTAATCCCATGAATCATGCAAAGAACTCAGCAATAACATACAATGCTCTTCTTCAATAATGGATACATCAATAGATGTTAACTATGCAATCACCATATTGAATGTATTTAGATGATCTCTCACAGACATTCCTATGTCCATCTTTAGAGAGTACAACTTTCTTAAGAAGAGATTGTTTACCAAGGATTTTCCCTGATAAATATCTCCCAACTTCTTCCAAAAAGAATGTGTGGTTTTCTCTTCATGGACCTTCAACATGACAGAATTTGCAAGGCTCAATCTTATCAGTCCTCTAGCCTTTCAATCTGCTAGATCCCAATCTTCCTGCTTCACACCGGAAGACTTGTTGCTAGACACAGTGATCTACAGATCTTGGTCAACCAACATATCTTCAACTTTAAGTTTCCACAACTCAAAGTCTATGCCATTGGACTTTTCAATGTCTATCCTCCCTAACGTGCCAACCATCTGAATTTGTAGAAACGACAGATGAACAATTTGCAAGCTCTCACTGAAACAAATTGGCACAAAAAACAAACCTTACCCAACAAGGATAACGACAACTGGCCAGGATTTAATACCACTTGTAAGGAAAGCTACAGTGAGGAAATATCTTCCTAACACCAAATTCACAGAGGAAGTAAGCAACAACAACTTTTAAATCAATTTCAGAATATTAAGATGTGTATTTAAATAAGCAAAAAAGAGTATAGAAAATAACAAGCACACAAGACACAGACAAACACCAAATTTTACACGAGTAAACCCTTTCAGGAAAAAACCCACACCAAAAAACCAAACGTCTTGTTTGTATTATTGTAAACAATGTGACGTACTTTCGACAACGGACTTTTTGCACATGCTCAGATTGTATTACAATTTACTCACTTTTTCAACCACAATTCCTAACAAATCCTCCTGTGATTTATACACACCACAATTTATTATGAAATTTGGTATGTCAACTGTCACTTCACAAAACGATCAACAAACTCAGCATTGCCACTTGTCCAACCGGCTGTCACCATTGAAATACGTGTGGGCATCACTGAACGGTAGGTGAAACACCGTGGGCATCACCTTACGCTATGTTGGGGCTTTGTTTATGTGCGGACCTCACTGCATGGTGGAGTCAGTACGTATGAGGCACGCATACATCAACACTTCTCAGGACCCCAATTTTGTCATCATCGGCCTCATGAAATTGGAAGCTGTCGAAGTTGATATGAAATCCAAGACCGCTTGGGTGGAGTCCGCTGCAACTTTCGGTCAACTCTTCTCCACCATTGCAAACATGGCGCTACCGTTTCCCTGCGGGAGTCTACCCGATAGTAGGCTACTCGCGAGGAAATATGGCATCTTTGAAGACCACATTATAAATGAACTCCTTGTGGACGCCAATGGAAAATTCATGGACAGAAAGGGAATGGGAGAAGACTTGTTTTGGGCCCTGTGAGTCAGTGGCGGAGGGAGCTGGGGGCATACCTATGCAGTACAATATTTGCACTTTAGTAAACAAAATGTGTTGTTAATAAAATGTTTTAGCAACATGTGTGTTAGTCTATTGTATTCACGTGTGTTAGTAATTTATAAACAACTACAATAGACTAACACACATGTTGCTAACACATATTGTTAACAACATATTTTGTTTACTAAGGTGCAAATATTGTACTGCTGCATAGACATGGCCGAGCGGATGCGTGGTTGTGGCGTGGCAGACAAGACTTGTCAAAGTGCCTCCCATAATCATTGTCTTCAACTTCAACAGGACGAGAACTGATAACGTGACAGAGATCACGTCGTAAATGCCCTCCTTCTGGACGCCAATGGCAAATTGGTGGACAGAAAGGTCATGGGAGAGGACGTATTTTGGGTCATTCGGGGTGGCGGGGGAGGGAGCTGGGGCGTGGTTGTGGCGTGGCAGATAAGGCTTGTCAAAGTGCCTCCCATAATCATTGTCTTCAACTTCAACAAAATGGGAAGTGATAACGTGACAGAGCTCGTACAACGATGGCAAAATGTTACACCGTTTGCTCCCGAGATCTGTATATCTGTGTCTTCGTGTTTGTTGGCAGTCCTGTTAATCTTACCATTAATGGGATGTATTTGGGTCCCTTACCTCAATTTCTGAAACTTGCGAATGAGATCTTCGCGGAAATGGGTATGGTCACCGCTGATTGTAATGAGACAAACTCGATCGGCTCTTTCATCTACACTGTTGTCGCCAATGGAAATTCTGCAGATCTCCGCAATAGATATCTTGCCAGTAGAAGGTATTTCAAGAATAAGTCTGATTATGTGAAGAGCCTTATCCCTGAACCAGGCCTCCGGGGAGCATGGAAGATTATGGAACCACAGCCCGAGAGCATTATGATATTGGCTCCTTTCGGAAGCGTAATGAATCGAATACCGTCCACGCGGATCCCCTTTCCCTATCGAGCAGGGAATTTATACGAAATTCACTATGTACTCAACTGGGACGATGCTACCGAAGATACAGAGTTTGTGGCTTGGATGCGAATGTTCTATGAATACATGACTTCGTACATTTCCAACTAGAGCTGCTTACGTCAACTATATAGACCTTGATTTCGGTCATGCATCTGCTAACAGAACCTCCACCGTGGAACATGCAATGTCGTGGGGCGAAAAGTATTTTGGCGGGAATTTCATGAGGCTGGTGCATGTCAAGACTAAATTCGATCCCAACCATATTTTCAATAATGCTTAGAGCATTCCCCCGCTCGATCACAGTTGGCTTTAATTTTCCATATTCATTTCAATAAAACTTAACAAACCGATAAAAGACCGACACAACTATTTCTCTAGCGAGAATAATGAATGTGTTGTGCAATCATAATATTTCATAGAATAAAATGAACTCTTCGTTTACATTTAATTACAATTGAATAAATCCTTAATATAATATATAAATCGAAAAGATCAAGGACGCAAAGAAAAGCAAAAGAAATAGATAACTATTGCATATTTGGCTCAAGTTGTTTTACTTGTTATTTTTTCAATGAAAGTGATATGTATAATATTATTTGGAAATATTTTTATTAAAGTTCATATTCTATTCACTCGCGTTTAAAAAAAATATAGTAATAAATTAAAATAATAAATATGTATAAGAAAAAGTAAATTAATATAAGAAAAAAGTATGATAAATTATACTTTATTTCATATATTTATGTTAATGTATGATAAAATAATATCATCTCAAATAAAATTAATATAATTTTTTTTATATGAGTTGTAAACAATATACGTAAGTATATAAGAATAAATTGTGTATTTATTATGTAAAGTATATAAACTCAAATTGACATTTTTTCAATGATCAACAAAAAATTATATCTATATTCTTTACGTAAAATATACAAAAATAATATCTTGTTTTCTAAAAGACCATCAAAAACAATTTCTCTACTCTAAGTTATAAATTATATGAGAGTATAACTTAATCTTCTAGAAATCTAATACCAATAGTTTGTAGACCCTTCGTACAAAATATAAAAGAATAAACTTGGATCTCCCATAAAATAACATAAATAATTTTTATACTCTTCATACAAAATATATTAGAATAAACTCTTATCACCTAAAATGATGAACAAAGTCATTTATATATTCTTCATGAAAATTATGGTAAATAACCTTTTCGATTTACTAAAAAGTTATAATAAATCTATATATTAAAAAAAAAAGTCTCCAAAAAATAATAGGCTCCTAGTTGTAGTTGTTGTTTTTAATCAAAATAAGTATGGATGGGTCACAAGGTATTATAGATTTGAAATAGAGTATCAAAATAATGGATTGTTGCAAGGATAAAGTAGGAGGGTTACTAAAGAGATAACTAAAACTATAACACAACAAAGCTTAGACAAACTGAAATTGTCCTTTTTTGCAGTTTTCCTAATATTTTTCCAAAAAAATTTCCTTCATTTCATTCTAAGAATGGATAGTCTATGGGCCTAGGCTCATGAACCATCACAATATTGCATTCTTAAGAGTTATTGGAAACANAGTAGGAGGGTTACTAAAGAGATAACTAAAACTATAACACAACAAAGCTTAGACAAACTGAAATTGTCCTTTTTTACAGTTTTCCTAATATTTTTCCAAAAAAATTTCCTTCATTTCATTCTAAGAATGGATAGTCTATGGGCCTAGGCTCATGAACCATCACAATATTGCATTCTTAAGAGTTATTGGAAACATTTTAAGATATTATGCGTCATTTGGATAATCATAACTATGACATAAAACATCAAATTTAAATTCACTCATCTTAAAGTATTTTGGTGGTAATTTCCATAGGCTAGTGCATGTCAAGACTAAATTTGATCCCAACAATATTTTCAAATATTCTTAGAGAATTCCCTCACTTGGTGTTAGTTAGATTTATAGATTTACATATTCATTTCCAAAAATTAATAGTGTGGCTATTTTTTTAATATATGGAATAAATTATCATCATTTAATAAACAAAAAAAGGTATTTTTTTATTATTGTCATGAAGAATATATAAATGATTTTTATTGGTCTTTTCGGTGATGAGATTTTATTCTGATATATTTTGTATGAAGAACATAAAAACTATTTATGTTATTTTTTGGGAGATGCAAGTTTATTCATTTATATTTTGTAGATAGGGTCTACAAATTATTGTTGTTAGTTTTTTAAAAGACTAAGCTATACTCTCGTATAATTTTCACCTTGAGACTAGAAAAATGTTTTTTATTGGTCATTTAGAAAACAAGAGGTTGTTTATGTATATTTTAGACATAGAGCATAGATATTATTTGTGTTGATCAATGAAGAGATATGATTTTTTTTCTCATATAGTTTACATAATGAATACACAATTTATTCTCATATACATGCATATATTATTCACAATTAATGTAAAAATAATTATAGTTGTTATTAATTGAATTAAGAAGGGAAGGGATGTAAACCATTATATATAAGAAATAGAGCATTGATACGAAAGAATATTATAAGGGTAGATCATGAAGGATACCGAAGAGGTAACCAAAACTAAAACAAACAAAGCTTAGATAAATTGAAACTTTCCTTTATTTTGGACTACTCCTCACATTTTTCCAAGAACCTTTCCTTCATTTAATTTTAGGTATGGATAGTCTATGGAGATAAGCCCATGGAACATCATAATGTTGCATCTTTCATAGTAATTGGAAATAATTTAAGATATTATATATCAGTGTTATAATCATAACTATGTCATAAAACATAAAATTCAAATAAAAACATATAAGGTCCCTTCATGGAGTGCCCTTCAAACAATGGTAATAGTGAATTGGGTATATTTTTATTAGGGACATCTTCTAAGAGAGAGGGAGCAATAGTCATGAGGGATAACTTCATCAATATGTAGCTGTTGCATGGAATATCGTAAGAGCTCCATTTTTTGTTAGAAATTAAAAATGGACACTTAACCACCTAAAACTAAGGTTTAAGGTGTGACTCATCATGAAACTCGTTAAAATAGTATGTCTAGTGAATCATTTCCAAAAAATAACTTTTTAAATATTCGACCAAAACTTAATCTAAAAATATCTAGTATTTGAATTTAAAAAATTATATTTATTAGTAGAATACTGTATTTCTATGTAAAATATAGCATATATACAACTTAAATAGACCAAATACCTCTTAATTATCATAAATTTTTGTTATTTCTAATATTTATAACAAACACAAAATGTCAAATAGTTGAACAAAAACAATTATTTGAACTATTATTAAAATAAAGCATTATTATATAAAATACAAATTATACCTAGCATAAATGGACTAATAGTTGAACACTAAAACCTTTGACAATCTCACACATTTCATGTAGAAATATAAATCATTTATTGTGTTCATCTTTTATATTTGTGCTACCCAAATAGTTGTACACATAAGAATAATATTTAATCACTAGAATAACAATACTTGTGTTAGTGAGCATCTTATTTTATTAAGCAAGCATATTATTTTTAAATGGCACACTTATAGTAGATAGATACAATTATTTTATTTGGAACAAAAGGTTATTTTTTTCACTTGTTAATGAATTTATTTATGCACTTTTAATATAACAATTATATGTTCTCATGTGTTCAAGTATTGGTCTATTTTGACTAGCATTTTGAATTATTTTAATTTAGATGTAGATTATTTAATTACAATATCCGACATAAGTGTGTTTAAAGATTGGATAGTATAATCAAAAGTGAGTGTATAACTGTTAGAGCCTATACAACTACTGGCCACTCTCCCTATAAGGTAAACAATGGGTAACTCAAAAGTGATATGGCTATTGTGGCCTAATATCAACTCATTGTCTTGTTTGTTTCTACCAGTATTGTTATCATTGTTATTGTTTTTATAGCCTTTATTATTTAAAAATATTAAGGAATAAAAAAGTATGTAAAAATGATTAGATTAATTTCTTTAGAAGACTTACCACTTCATAATTTATAGTATTGTGTGAATTTCTTCCCAAACTCAAGAGTAATGACAACAATAGTTTCTTTTGGAGACTGGGATAATCTCTCTTCTGTACTCAATGGAGACTCAAAATTAGATTCAACAATTGTGGACTTTATAGCATACTTTTTCAAATCAATCTCAACTAGTTTCCTTCCCAACAATCACCTTGTTTTTATTTTTTGAACTACTTTCTATATTATACTTAAAAAAAATTGTCTTTTATATCTCTAATGATATTTATGCATTTTTATGACCTATAATATCATCAAGAAAAGGTAGTTTCCTATGAAAGGTAAAAAATTACATGGAATTTAACCTTGGAATAAAATGGCTATATCATATGGCTATGGAAAATCTTGATGGTGAGTGATTCTTTAAATACCATTAAATGTATCAAGGGGCTAAAGAAACCTAGTTCGATAATCATAATATTATTTTTGATAGCCTTGAGATTCTTAAGACATGTAATGAAGTTACTATTTCCCATGTATATTGTGAGGGGAATAGGGGGTTTGATTTTTTTATAACTATGAAGTTAATGAAGCTAACACTTTTTATTGGAGAATAAATGACTATATGTTTGTGGAAGCTAAACATTTTATATTTGATGATATTTGAAAATATTAAAAGAGTGTTTCTATGTATAATATATTTAGATCCATGTTAATAGCTAGATTAACATACTTCATCTAAGGTTGGGAAGGATTGAATTTCAAGAAGGAACACCTATCATTATTCACATCGGTATTCAAATCAGACAATATCTCTTTACCTTTATGTGTTTTAATAGATGGTTCAAAAATTTGGGATTTACCAACAAGATGTCCATATTTAGGATAATTATGATAAAACTACCTAGCACTTTCTTATATAATTGTTTGAAGTCTTTTTGAAAAATTAAATTTTAGTGTAGTAGATTAAGGAAGGGGTTTATTCATTTCCACACTAACACAAAGTATGACAAATACAAGTCATGTTTTTAAGGGAAATTTTAAAAATGGTTATCAAAGATAAAAAAGAGTCAACAATACTCTTGAGGGTATAAGGGATTTACTACCTAGGAGGGAGTCCTAGGAATTTAATCTAAGTTAGGATCGCCCATCATAGATAAATATTTGTGTTAAACCCTAGTTTTTTTATGAAAAAGGGAGAGGTCATCCTTAGGTCTCTTGTCAAATAACTAGGAACTTTAGATATAAAATTTACCATGCCTCTCTCAATAGTGAACTTTAAAAGGAATGAGCCTTCTAAAATTATGTGAACCAAAATGCTACCCTTTAATTTATACATATTAGAATCCCATTTCCTAACCAAATCTACATTAGGTTAGAAGGAAAAGAACTTACTAACTAAAAAAAGAAGATAAATCCATAGTTGCTTCATAAAAAATGTAGTCATGTAAGGAAATCTCAATAACTTCCTCCAAAAATTTTTTCCAAAGGAGAGGCAAGTCGGAAAGAAAAGAGATGTTGGTAGTAATGAAATTTTATAAGCAAGAGGACATGGCCACTCCTTCAATGAGCCATTCATCTTTTGATATGTCCAAATTCTCCATAGGGATAACATTTTATCATAGGTCAGGGAAATGGTCCTAGGGAATGTTTTGGGTTCCCCTATGGAGAATTTGGATAGGGGAGCTCCTCTTCACGCCAAAAATGGTATCATTTTCTCCTGGGCTAGGGAACAAGTCCTAGGGAACATTTTGGGTCCCCCTAACACTAAAATACATCTCCAATAGATGAGAAAAAAATTAATTTATGTCATGAAAGGATTTTATCTTTTTTTTTTATTATGTTTGTAATATTTCATGGATGATATCAATACTTATGAATACATATTATAGTTTTGAAAATTACTTGTGACTATGGAAAAAAACATTATTTTGTATTAATCATTAGACTCTTATAACACTTAGACCCACCACATGTGCATGTCTGAATGATGATACACATAGGTATGATTGTGTCATATTAGGTTATGTAATCAAGATAGGTGTCACTCATATTACAATTGTTATCCTTTCTTAGGATAGGATCTTTGAGTAGTATTTTATTTCTATCATAGAGGAAATTTGACCCTCTTATATGTGAATCATTGTAGTATTGTCATATGTCATACTTAACTATTATATTTTTCATGCATTATGCATGGCATTGTGTACCTTGAGTATTTATGTCCATAGAATATCAATTGTATACATGTAATGTATTTTTTTTTAATTTAATAATAAATAAATTATTTATCAATAGGGTATGTACAAGAAGTTGGGTCCCATTTCAGGGGAAATTTTCCTGACCTTGTGTATCCTCCTAGAAACACGAACCCATTTTGAAATAAAATGGTACATATTTTAGCTTCAGGCACCCAATCCAAAATTTCAAAAAATGCACATGCATTTTAAAATAGGTATGCATTTGTTTTCAAACATGTATGCATTTTGTAAAAGTGTTATTTTTTTTTCAAATTATGCCTACAAATAGATTTTTATATATTAACTTATTATTAATGTAATAGGGGCATTTTTTTAATGAGTGTGCGTTATTTAAAATTGTTGGCCAATTTATGGTGGTGGTACACTAGAGGTTTCCAAAATAGATTTTAGGGTCAATAAAATGTTAATTAAAAAAATATTTAATGAGAAAAACCAAAAAATATGCTAATTAATCTTTAGTGTCTTAAATATCTTTCCCCAAAATAATTTACAAAAAACACTTTTATTTAGGTCTAAATATGGTGGTCATACACATGTATGGTATGGTCATAAAATATATATTATAAAAAATGAGTTTATAGACAAGCCTACTAAAAACTAATTTCTATTATGTGGATATTAGAATAAATTACATATTTGAAAAGTAGACTATGCACTACATGTTATATTATTGAAGGTTTTTGAGATTCAATATTTAAGTTCCTCAAATTTTTATATCAATTGAGGCAAAATTTGAAAATCAAAGAAAATACTTCAACTTTTTGCTCAAAAGTGGAACTCAAATCCTTCCAAACACTCGATATTTTAATAATTAATATCTTTGGTGATAGTTTTTTGTTATATTTTTTATTAGGTCTCTTGCTATAAAATTAGGATTTCTAGGTTTGGTGTTTGTGTCGATTCATCATAGTTATGATGTATAGGTACCTTGTTAACAATGTGAAAGTATGCAAAGATCAAAAGGGTTTTTTATTGATCGAGGAGGATTATGGCATGAGATATAGAAATACATCCACCAATGTTCAAATACATAGAGGTGTATTTGGGCTACATTTGACATCTAGGTGAATTTTACAAGTGGGAGGCTTGTAGTTTATATACATGCTACATAATATTATTGCAATCTACTATATAAATTCATAGATGCCAATATCTACTCATTAATAACATCTATAATTGCATAAAATAATAGTGAAAATATTTAGATATTGTTTTTTCATGTATTCTAATTAATATTTATCTATAAATATAAAAATCTAATTATTAAAAAATACGTATATACTAATCAAATAATAAAATCAATTACACATAATTATCCTAGACAAATGATCTCAAACTAACAACCCTATTAATCTTAAATTATTAGGAAATAAATAGAAACTCATTAAGATCAAAATACAAGAAAGTGGGAAATAGTTTCTTATTAATTAATTCTTCAAAGAATCATAATGATAAATTTATAACTTACAACATATTAGTGTTTTGAATTTAAATTTTATTATTAAGCATAACCATTGAATATATTTTAACTTATCTAAGACACTAGACTTATATAGAATATTGAGAATCACTTCTTAAAATATTAAGCATTGCTCCATATGTCTCCCAAATGCGAAGAAAGGGTTGTGATCCCATAACAACAAGAAACACAGAAGGAAGTAGCAATGGAAACCCTACTCAAGACCATGACAATTGAGAGCAAGCAAATATCCCCACCCACAAAATTAATTAAAAAAACTAAAAATATTTTCAAAGAGTTTTTGCTACTACTACCAAATTTAACAATGTCAATGTTAACTTTAGCAGTGTAGTTTAAAGCACTAAACTATCAATACTATAGAACAAAAAGAATAGACTAAGTAAAAAACTAACAACATTTGTGCTCCTCTTCTTTGGTAGTATGATAATTTTAATTTATTACTTATGTAAAAAAATAGTTAAAATCTCATGTAAAACATATAGATATAAAAAGTGATTTAAAAAAAAATGTTACAAAAATATTTATTCTCAAATAAAATATGCATATAAAATCCTATAATACACTTTCTAATGATTTTGAAGGAACCTATTATCTTTTTTCACTAAATCTATTGAATGCAACAAATTAGAAAACTAATTTTTAAACCATAAAAGTTAAAGCCTGGGAGGGAAGAATTAATGCTGCTGCCTATGGTTCGGACCCTGGTTCCCTTGTTCTGTGATTGGGGTTAATTTTAAGTTTGTTATTTGGTTTGGTTGAGCCGTGCGAGGCTTATTGACAATACTTTTGATGCTACTGATGATAGCAATTACTCTGGTTTAATCCCTTGGAGTAGAACTCTTACTTTTGTTTTTGATAGAGGCAGAACTAGATTTGGTGTTTGTGATATCATGCTAAAATGCTTTTAACTTTGACTAGTTCCATTAATATGCTGTTAATGTGCCGGCCAGCACCCTCTTACTGCTTTTTCTATCAAAAACATTTATAAATGTGTATTCTTTTTCCTCTAAAAAATAACTGGAGCGTCAAAACATTTATCCTTTGATATCTAACAAAAATGTATACTTCAACAAAGACAAACAGCGAAACAGGATAACCATAATAAAGATCCTTTTGAGTGAGAAAGAACGTTTAGAACGGTACAATACACAAGACAGACGCACAATTCCCATTACAGAAAAGGAATGTGCATTTATTTATTAGCTAATTTGGCAAGCGTCCCAAATGCGAAGAAGAAACAAAGACAAGATCACTCATATGGAAGCGAAGGAATGCTCTGAGCGTTCCTGAAAATATTCATGGGGTCAAATTTGCTCTTGACACGAACCAACCTCTCGAAATTGTCACCAAAATAGCTCTCGCCCCATGATTTTGACTGTCCAATTCCAGAGCCTCCATAGTTATATGGGTTGGTACCGAGGTCAAGATCTATATAGTTCACATAAGCAGCCCTGGGAGATTTGGAAACATAAGGAGTCATGTGGTCATAAAGCTTTCGAATCCAAGCCAGCGACTGATTATCATTAGTAGCATTGTCCCAGCTAACTATATACTGAATGTCATACAAATATCCTTCCCGATGTGGAAAAGGAATCTGATAAGAAGGTATCTGGTTCATGATTCCCCCAAGAGGAGCCAGTATCATAATGCTATTGGGCTGCTCTTCCATAATCTTCCATGCTCCTCCTAACCCTAATGCCGAAATAGGACTTTTGACAAAATCCGACTTCATCTTGAAGTAACTCTTGGCCGGCATGAATCTGTTGCGGAGGTCAGCAGGATACCCATTGGAAACAGCAGTATAAATTAAACCACCAATCCAATCGGTCTCCTTACAATCATCTGCAACTAAACCCATCTCTGGAAAACTCTTATTGACAACCTTAATAACCTTATGAAGCGAACCCAAAAAAATACCATTCAAAGTAACTTTCACTTCAGGCTTCCCTCCAAACACCAATGCACGAACATACAGATTCTTGTGGGCATTTGGTGCAAATTCTTGCCATCGCTGTAGTAGCCTTGTCACATTATCACTTCCCGCCCGGTTGACATTAAACACAGTGACTTTGGCCGGCACTTTGACAAGCCTTATCTGCCATGCAATAACCACGCCCCAGCTCCCGCCGCCGCCGCCTCGGATGGCCCAAAACACATCTTTTCCCATTCCCTTTCTGTCCACCACTTCACCATGGGCGTTCACCAGAATGGCATTTATGACATGATCTGCAGAGATGCCATATTTTCTGGTCAGCAAACCCAGCCCACCTCCGCTGAAATGCCCGCCCACGCCTATTGTTGGGCACACTCCGGCAGGAAAACCGTAGCGCGGAGTCTTTTCTGCAATGGCGGCATAAAGTTGTCCAATGGTTGCGCCGGACTCTACCCACGCCGTCTTCGATTCCATGTCCATATCAACGCGATCCAATTTCATGAAATCGATGATGACGAAATTAGGGTTCTGGGAAGTGTAAGAGAGGCCCTCGTAGCTGTGCCCTCCGCTACGCATCAGAATCTGCCACCCACTTTTTATACAGCACTGCACCGACTTTTGTACTTGGTCTCTGCTCTCTGGCACAATCACGGCGTAGGGTTTCTGCACCCCCGGTTCCGCGTAGCGCAGATTCTGCAAAGAAATGTTGAGCAGGGAATCAAATGCTCGAGGCCGAGAATAGCTTCTGACTGTCACGTTTTTCAGCCCGCCTCCGACCAGACATGAGACGAGCGATTGGGCATTTGCATCATCCTGTGATGCATATGCCATATTCGCCACCGAAAACAGTAGAAACAGAGTAATTAAATTGGAAAACCTAAAAACCGCCATGATAACCCAATACGAAGCTGAGAAGTTGGGTTTTTCTTGTGTCTCAGCTATGCAGCCCCTGGGTATTTATGGTGGTTTGGATGACTCAGAATATGGCGGCGATGAGCTAAACCGATGATAGTTCAAATCAAAACTGATCACGCGTAGTCGGCAAATCTTTTCTCTTTTCCCGCGCCGTCAACTCAAGCATTGAATATAGGTTAGGGTGATGTTTCCTCTTTGCATAGGTTATTGTTCTCTGCTAGTAGAGCTATCTCTTCTACAGTCTGAGTTGGCCTTGGCCTAGTGGTGGAGGGTATGTAATGGCCGGTATCGTGGATTTTAAAAATCCTTTCTTTTCTTATATCCCTTCAATTTCCAATATTACCCGCCCATTGGTGAGATGTTTTAACTGCCGAGTGTATCTTCCAATGTACAATAGACATCTCTATTATTATAATCTTTTAATTTATTATTTATCTTCCAATGTAAAATAGATATTTGGATTATTATAATATTTTAATTTATTATAAAATTGAATCAATATTAATAAATGTCATACATATCTTAAATGCATTGATATTTAATTATGTCCATATTTTCTCACTAGTTCTTCTTTTTCTTGGCTTTTAAAACTCTCCACTCTATGAACCTTACAATTTCGAATATAACGTTCTGATTGACAAGATTTCCTTGAATTTAAAATAGGCACCTTTGATAAATAGGCACCTTTGTTGCCATAATTTATGACACCGTGTAATCAATATTAATAAATGTAGTCGGTACTTCAAATACTTTGAATATTAAATTTTGTTGATGTTTCCTCGTTGGATGCTCGTTTCCTTCACTTTTAAATATCTCTCCTCTTTTAAGTGGCACAATTGCCAATCCCTTCTATTGGCAAGAACTTTAACTACCATTGTTTTCTCCAATTCAAAATAGACACCTCCCTTGGTATAGAATTTTCATGTAAATTTTCAATATATGTGGAAAAATATTAAATATAAATTTAATAATTTTTAATAGAGATTTTAATTATGAAATTTGCAAGTGTAAATTATTTTACCAATATAAAATAGAGACTAGTATCATTATCTGGTTTAGTTTGCTACATAAATATATGGTTATTATTATTTGCAAGATACTATAATCGCCAATTGTGTCCTCGAATGTAAAATAGACACCTCTATTGTTATAAGCCTTTTAATTTATATTTAGATCTTATAAGAACATGTTAATTTTTTTACCAATATAGAATAGACATATTTATCATTATTGTGGTTCAATTTGCTATACAATTTAATCAATATTGATAATTGAAACTCATTCTATTATTATCTGTAAGATATTATAATTGTCAATTTTATCTTACAATGTAGAATAGACATCTCTATTGCTATAGCCTTTTAATTTATATTTTAATCTTTTAAGAGCATGTTAGGTTTTTTTTAACAATATAGAGTTGACACTTCTATCAATATTGTGGTTTAATTTACTATATAATTTAATCAATATTAATAATTTTAATAGATAATTTAAATGCATTGGGGATTGAAGTATGTAGACTTTTCCTCATTGGATGTTTTTTTTTCTTGTCTTTTAAAGCTCTCTTTTCTATAAACCCTCCAATTTTTAATATTACCGTCTTATTGGAAAGATCTTTAACTAGTTCTCCCAGTGAAATCTTTAATAAATATGTTTAGGATAAATCACTAAATTTCTAATACATCTTAAATGTTTCAAGTTATTATGTTTCTAATAGATTCTTTAAATGCATTGAATATTGAATTATGTTCTTTTTCTTTTCATTCATATATTTCTCCTTTATATAAATGTTACAATTTTCAATATTACCTTCTTATTAGATAAACCTTTTAAATACCAACGTGTCCTCCAATATAAAATGGACACCTCCATTCTTATATTTTTTATTTATTTATGATACAATCTAATTTATATAAAAAAATGAAATATAAATTTAATAATTTCTAATAGTTAAATTAACATTTGAGTTACCATTTGAAATGTATTGGATTGGCGATAGATTTTAATTAGAGTTATGTTTTAGGTTAGTAAGGATAAAAATTCAATTATAAGGCTAGGGTAAAAATAGAGATCAACAAAGGATTAGATCAATATTTTTTTTTAAAGGGCAAGTTCTACCAATTGTGGGTGTAGAGCCTTCTATTACTTAAAAAAAAAAGTTACATCTGACTCCAATAGTTTTAAACTTCATGGTTGTGAAACTAACACCGAAATACCCTGCCAAATTCTACCAACTCCTAAACCTTACAAGCTATAATCTTTAGAAACTAGACACATTGAGAATCCTATTAAAACTCATCTACCCTTCCTTGATTAGAAATAATCACCACAATCTACTGTAACCACTACAAAATATAACAACCAAGATAAATTTCTATAGAAATACCCAAACACTCTACATAGTTTCATCAGAGTGAAAGCTGAGTGAAAGCTTCCCTGTGATATTTCCTCTCTTTTGTTTCCTCCCTACCAAGATAATCGAAAGCACCAATGCCATGTCTTATCCCAAAATTTGAACTTGTTGATTATGTTCTTATAGAAACACATGGATTTCCAACATTGATCCAAAGTGGTTTAATATTCTCCCGAGTGATAATTGTAAGACCCCCAAGAATAGTAGAAAATATTGGCAAATTTGAAAAAAATACCACCAAATTTAAGGCTTGTGAATGAATTTTCATATTCTTCCATGTAAAATGTGCCTTTATAGGTCATGTTATATCTTTAAGTAATGTCAACCTAAACTCTTACTAAAATTTGATCATTACTAAAGCATATGATGAGACAAAAATCATGTTTCTTGCATTGCTATCTCATATGGCTTGTGTGTTTCGTATTGTTTATATCCTTTTATGAGCTTCACCAATAGTATATTAGACATTTTGCATTAGAATTAATTATAAATGCAAGTTGGATTCAAATACCAGAGGAAATTTTACTATTATGAACAATAGATTTAATATCTTTCAATGAAGACATTAGATTAATAAAATTGTTTAATGTACATGAAAGTATACTCCCCAATATCAATGGCTTCAAAAAGAGATTCCAAAGGTTAACATATCTGAAAATCTATGGTTGATTTTTCTTATGTACACTACATGGTATAATAGAAATAGTTACCACTACATTGAAGGGGAGACTATCTCAGTCCAATTTGAATCATGGTTTACAAAATACAAGGTTGATGTTTTTTTTTTTCTGGTCATGTTCATGCCTTTGAGAGATTAATAAGTTTCAAATATCATTTTTTATGAGATTTTCTATGATCTTAATTTGAAGAGTATATAATTTATCCTTTTTGTATAACTCTTGTTTTGCTTCTTGTAACCCATGTTTTCATTTGAGTATTTAATTTATTTTATGTTTAAAATTAAGGAGTTACAATGTTCAAAATCTTTCTCCAAGATATTATTTAGGCCCAGTTCAAAAATTCTCTTTATCCAAAAGTGAAAGTCCAAATTAGATTAATCACTTAAGGCCATTGCCAATATAGAATATTACGCTGACAAAATCCCAAGATGTGTCATAATAACTTCTACATATGAGATTACTAATCTACACTCAATGAATTAATTTTTAAGTGACTTAAATTGGTTTGTAGGTTGAATATCTTTTAATTCTTATAGTTTTGAACTTACATATTTTGTTTCATATAACTTCATCAATTGATGCCAAGTATCTTTTTTTTCTTCTAAGTAACATGCAAAATCATATTGGGTAAAAGCACAATAATATGCCACACTTTTACAAAGGAAAAGGTTAACAACACCAAAACTACAAAACTTCAAGGGCATAAAATTCATATTTTTGTTGAGAATTTGAGGATGATGTAAACTGATGAAATGTGTGAAATAGGATGAATTATATGCCTATAATTTCTTTTTAAATATTGAACCAAAATTAATATGTTTTTTGAATTTTGTAGGTCTATTTTTCATTTCGTGAAAAACACTATAAATTAGGGAGTTTACTTCCCGCCAAATATTTATAAGTAAAACATTGTTTTTTCCTCCAATTTCAGAATATGTTTTAGATGACATGTATAGCTAGTGAAAAAGAAAGAAAGTGTTTTCAATGTATAGTTTTCCCATTATAATATATTCAAAGTCAAACTTACTTGAAATCAACAGTTTTTGTCTCCCGCCATTTTTCCCCTATCAAAACTATACCAAAAACCAGATAAATTACATATTATTGAAGATGACTCTGTTCTCTAGTATTATCTATGATTTTAAAAAAATTCTAAATTAATTTAGAATTTTTATATATTATATGAATCAATGTCTTCTGAAAGCTTCAAAAACCTACATGTAGTTTTTAACAAATTTGTTCAATGTTTTGTAGTCGAAACAATATAAAATTTATATGACAAGAATCATAGTTCTGAGATCTAGAAAAGGGTACTTTTAGTTTTTTAACATTGTTTTGTTTGAGAAATAAAAAACTAGAATAAGTGCCAACTTGTTGATTTGGTGTGTTTTTGGAGGTTTGGTTCCCAATATGGCATGCCACCTAGGCAGACTCAACTGAGTACCCTTGGTGGTCGGCCAGGTGTGAGCGGTCGCATGGGCGACCCACCCTTTCAATTTGAAAGGTATATATAAAATTATTGTTTTTAAAACAAATATCAATTGCAAAATTAAATCCTTATCTCAAAATATATAAGGTTTTTTGAAGGTAGGAGGAATTTTTTCGAGGAAGCGACAAAGGCATTTTGTGACTCGAGGAGTGTGACTTTGCAAATGTTTTAATCAAGAAGGATTCTAAAAGAAAAATAAAATTTTTGCTTCTATTTGAGCAATGGGAAATAAAAGGACTAGAACAAGGAAATATGATCGTAAAAGGGACGACCAAATTCAATGTCATATGATAATTATCGACGAGAAACTGATCAATGTTGAAGAAGAACCTATCGATGTTGAAGAAGGTGAAACTCAACTAGGAGAGGATATTGGAAGTATTCGAGGTATACATATTTATCCTACAATGCAAAATTTGATGGTGATGAATGAGGAATCACTTGTCAGTCAAATTGCATCGAAGCACCTAATACTCGAAAGAACTATTAAATTGTATGTCAAAAACATGTGGAAGGAATATTTTGAGGATAAAAATTTGGTGGTAAAAGCATAATTGTTTGCAAAGTTATTCTGGAAAAGAGAAATGACTCTGGGTTTGGAGTTGTTAGGTGTTGATAATAGGAAAATTGTACAAGGAGGTCAAGTAAAAGAAACAATAATTGAAAATTAGCAAGATGCATTGAACATTGTTAACATCATAGATCTTGGAGGATCTGATTCAAATACTGCTAGAAGAGCGTTGATTACTATGATTACCAGTAAGAGATTGACTCATAGAAATCAAGTTCAAGCAGTTTCTGATTTACTCAAGGTATCTAGAAGAACTGTTCAGAGATATATTAGGAAGAGAAATGTGTTGGATATGAAAATTTAAAAGAATTGGGTACAAATTTGTAGAGTTACTCGAAAAGATAAAATTTCTGAAGATGTAAGAAGATAGGTCATTGAATATTGGACCAACCACTCTCATGTTTCTTCCAATAGAAAGGGACACTATATAGATTAAATATGACAAGACCGGTATGGAGATTTCACATCCAAAACATTTTGTCGATACTACACAAAGTGAACTATTTGAAACATTCAAACATGAATTTTCAAATGTGAAAATAGGTTAGAGAATGTTTGAGATATTGCATCCTTGCACCGTGTGCATAAATAAGGTTCATGAAACATGTTGATGTTGAAATAATGTTGAGTTTCACTTATACTTGCAATCATATAAAAAGGTTATGGCAGTACTTAATCTAGATATGGTTCCTCGAAGTACAACAGAATTAGTGAAATCCATTTTATGTGATAAGCAAAAGAATCAGATGAATTCAATGTCTAATGTATAAAAAATGAATGCAATGATTGTGGAAATTTATATAAATTTACTTTACAATTTGATAATATTGATGTTACAACACCACTCCAGTGGAAGAGATTTGAATATGAGAAATACAAAATGAAGACAGGACTAGAATGAAAAAAAATTGCATTGAAGGAGAGTGAATTACAACACCTTCAGTTCATGGACAAATTCTGATCTATGATTTATCCACATATCCAACATTGTCATCGTACATGATGGAAAGCTAAACAGTTTCGTGATTCCAAAAATTGTTTTCCACCTAGTTGTGCAGGAGCACACTTAGGCTAACTTCCATGTTTTTATTATTTTTGGCTTGTACTTGACATTGGCCAAGTCAAGATAGTTAGGTTGTTTTTGGACCTTAGAAGGTCATTGCAATATGGGCTAGGTGAGTTAGTCATTAGGAATAAGGTCACAACAATAGCCATTGTTAGGAGTTTTTCAATTACTTACGCTTAGTTGCTAACTGTTGAATTTGAGTCATGAATGTGTCCTAAACACATAAATGAGGAAATAGAGATGCCATATGGTCATAAATGGTGTTTGATCCTCAAAATGAAGAGGTTAGAGGTCCTAAAATTTAGGGAGGATGCATATTGGAAAAGATGCCAAAAGTTGCTAAAATGTTGCTGTGACAACATTTGCAATTATTGTAAATGTTGCATGCAACTTGGTTATCTTTCGATCCCCTTATGAATAGGAAGTAGGAAAAGATCAAAAGTCCCTAGAATCATGGAAAGGGCATCTAATGTGACAAAAGACTCAAACCAAGGGAGGAGTGATGGATTGTAACAATATTTGAATAGTGAAATAGCTTTGCAACTCTGTGTATTCAGGAATCCCGAGCATTTTTTTATGACAGTCAAATGTAATGGAGTGAAAGACTAAAACTAATCATTGTTTTGTGTTCCTAGGATAGTTTGAAGCATCTTTCATTCATTAATCTGGTTGTTTTGAGATACTATAAGGTCCTAGATAAAATATTTTGTGTTTTGTGTGTTCACTGGTTCTGTCCTGACCAGTCAGTCGACTCATAGCTCCCCCATGAAATCTAAAAATGGGATCTTCCTAAGGATATATGGAAATTTTAGGGGAGTCAATGGTCTGTATATATGTAGATTTAGGCGTCAGGCAAATTCAAGTTTCTAGTTTTAATTCCAAGCCCTACGCGAGCATGCATTGTCTGGTTAGTGGTTTGGAGGTGAAACAGTGAGCATTCTTGTGCAGGGTAGTGAAGTATTATACCATCTAAGTGAATTTTTAGTTAGGGCATAGTCATATCTTGACATTCTAGGAGGTTCAAGTTTGTATCAATCCAATTGGTCAAGTTTTGAGCAAGTTTTGCATTGTGTTGCAGACTGTCCTAGAAATTAGGCGTATTAGTCCTATTGATCCTAGTTTGTAGGAAAGCTATGTATGGAGGACTTCTGAAACTAAAACCTTTAAAATATCTTGTAAAGTGGTAGAGGGTATTTGAATGTGTGATTGGTTTTTCAACTTCTTTGGGAAAGTTTAAAAAGAAGTGGGAAAAACACACTGTGAAAGGTTATAAGGAATAGGCCTCAATTAGGCTTCCAAGTGATTGAATCCTTGAACCCAATGAAGACCAAGTTGAAGATCCTAGTAAATGGTTTCAAATGACAAGGAGATGGACATTTACAAGTGGATGGATATCCCTGCAATGAACCATGAATGTTAGAGTGGAATTGACACTTAGATCCTTCTAGGTGTAGTGCGAAAAGTGAAGATTTGAACTAACTAAAAGGTGTTAGTCTTTCAATGTGAAGCACATGAGTTGAGAAATATTAGAGGAGAGTTGGGATTGGACTTAGTTAATCATCTAAGCCAATCAGGACCTAGAGGATATTTGGTTCCTAGAAGAGATAAACTAAGGTCTATTAGTGGAAGTGGTAGCAAGCCCTAGAACACGCGCATCATATTGGTATTAGAGCTTGATTAAAGATCAAGATTGTGTTGGATGTTTCAGCCTACTGAATTAGTGGGAGAGAATACACCATTGGGATCTATAGAAGACAAAACCATGGTGAATAACACGGAGTTATCCAAAAAGGTGGATGAGCAAGAAGAAGACAATAAGTTGTTAAGAGAAAGGTTGTCTCAAATGGAGCAACTCTTGGGAGAAGTCCAAGACAAAGCTGAGAAGATGAAAGATAATATAGATCATAAAGAAGAAGAAGAAGCAAGGGAAAGGGAGTGGATGTAGAAGAGGAAGTTCCAATCCCTGACCCTATTAGTGATCAAGAACCCTTCTTAAAGGCATTGAAGGCCTTAAGTGGAAAAGCTTTAGAGGGTGTACCACTTTTTATTGGACAAATGGATCCAGATTCAGTTATATGGATTGGATTGATAGTACAAAGAACCATTTCAAATGTGATAGTATCATAGAGGCCCAAAAAGTGAGTGTGGCCAAGTCAAGGTTGAGAGGATCAGCTCTCACATGGTGGAAGTTTGTTCAAACTGAGAGGGAGAAAGAAGGAAAGAGTCCTATAGTCTCATGGAAGGGAATGGTGACTAAAGTCAAGCAGATTTACTCACTTGATGATTATAAGGTTCAGCTACATAGGAGAAGATGCAATCTTAGACAAAAATATTTGGATGTCCAAGCATACACTGAAGAGTTCCAAAAGTTGTGCTTAAGGTCACAAGTGGTGGAGGATGAAAGCATCAAGCTAGCTAGATACTTGAATGGACTCAAATGGTCTATTCAAGAAGACATGAGTCTTGTGAACTTCAAAACCATTCGCTAATGTTATCAAATGGCCTTGAAGATAGAGGAGAAAGGCAAAATAAATCAAGATCAAACCTCCAAAGGAAGAGGTAGAGGTAGGGATAATAGAGGAACAAGAGGTGGCCATGGTGGAAGAAGTTCAGAATCAAGGACATAAGGAGAAGTCAAGTACACTGAGCAAAAAGAGGGAAATTCTAATAGAGGTAGAAGAGGAAGGAACTCAAGTTTCAGAGCTAGAAGTGGTAGACAAGGAAGAGGAAATTACTTTTCCAATATGAAATGTTACCATTGCAACCAAATGGGACACCCTGCCTATAGGTGTCCAGAGAAGGGCAGTACCTCTCAAGGAGGTAACAAGAGAACTAATTTAGTTCATGAAGAGACAAATGCAACATAGACACACTCTGAGGTACCACTAAATTCATAAGAAGGTGAGAACCTCATGACGAGGAGAACATTGATCAAGGAACCAGTCAAGGAGGAGCCAAGCCAAAGGAGGTCTCTATTCAGAATAAAATGTAAGGTGATGGGAAAAGTATGTAGAGTCATTGTAGACTCAGGGTCTACTAACAACATTGTGTCAGAGGAAGCAGTCAGCAAGTTAGGCATGACAAGGATACCTCATACCCATCCTTACAAGGTCACATGGCTCAATAAGGGACAACATGTCTTAGTCAACGAGAAAGCATGGGTAGAGTTCTCTATAGGGAGATATAAGGACAAGGTTCTATGTGATGAGCTTCCCATGGATGCATGCCATTTTATCCTAGGCAGGCCATGGCAATTTGACCGCTAAGCTATCCATGATGGAGTGAAGAACTCCTATACATTCAAGAAGGATAAAGTAACTTTCAAAATCCAATCATTGTTAGAAGATGCAGATGTGAAGACATCGGGTCCCAATGTTCTTATGGTGGGTGAGAAAGAATTCATAGAAGCCATGGAAGAAGGAGAAGGAGTTGGCTATACCAAGAGAAAAGAATGAAGAAAAAGGAGTCAAGAAATCAGAGATACCAAAGGAGATACAAAGTATGTTGCAAACTTATGAAGGCATAGTAAGTGATGGAAAACCATCAGCATTACCCCCTACAAGAGCCATAAGTCATAGGATAGAATTCATACCCGGAGCTACCCTGCCTAATAAGGCAGCCTACAAGATGACACCTCAACAAAATGAGTAAATTTCTAGGCAAATAGAAGAACTCCTTAACCAAGGCCTTATCAGGAAAAGAATTAGCCCTAGTGTAGTACCTACTATCCTAGCACCAAATAAAGGAGGAACATGGAGACTTTGTATTGATTCAAGAGCCATAAATAGGATAACCATTAGGTATAGGTTTCTCATACCTAGGATTGAGGACCTAATGGATTGTCTAGGTGAAGCTAAGTACTTTAGTAAGATAGAATTGAACAGTGGATATCACCAAACTAGGATACATGAGGGAGATGAATGGAAGACAACATTCAAAACCAATGACGGTTTGTATGAATGCCTTGTCATGCCATTTGTACTATCTAATGCCCCCTCCACATTCATGAGGCTCATGAATGAAGTCCTCAAAGAATACATTGGAAAATTTGTAGTAGCATATCTTGATGATATATTGATTTATAGTAGGACAAGAGAGGAGCATCTTCAACACCTTGAGACTATTTCAAGAAGCTGCATGAAGAGAAGTTGATGATTAACTAGGAGAAATGTGAGCTCATCAAAATAGAGCTAGTGTACCCTGGGTTTGTTCTCTCTCATTGAAATCTGAAAATGGACAAGAGTAAAGTGGAAGCCATCATGAATTGGCCTACTCCAAGGTCAGAAATAGAGGTAATAAGTTTTCATAGCCTTGCTCAGTATTATAGGAAGTTTATAAGGCAGTTCAGTGCTATTTGTGCTCCCATGTTGGACACAATCAAAGGAGGAATGAAGACAAGGTTTGTATGGAATGAAAAAGCCACCAAGAGTTTTGAGTTGTTGAAAGAAAAGATTTCTATCCAAC
This sequence comes from Thuja plicata, assembly GCA_018584345.1. NCBI lineage: Eukaryota > Viridiplantae > Streptophyta > Pinopsida > Cupressales > Cupressaceae > Thuja > Thuja plicata. Next base: position 966,062 of record MU223881.1, on the reverse strand, counting down.
TTGTCTTAGTCTTGCCAAGATTTTAGAAGCTTTTCACCATTGAGTGTGATGCAAGCAATGTGGCTATTGGAGTTGTCCTAAGCCAAGGGGGAAGACCAGTAACATCTCATTCAAAAAAGTTGAGTGAAGCCAAGAGGAAGTATTCTTCCTATGACCTTGAAATGTATGCATTGGTTCAGGCTTTAAGGAATTGGAGACACTATTTACTCTCCACAGAGTTCATAGTCTACTCGGATAATTAAGCTTTAAGTTTTCTGAATTCTCAAGAGAAGTTGAGCCACAAGCACATGAAATGGGTGGAATACTTACAAGCTTATACCTTTAATATCAAACACAATAAAGGTTTCCTCAATAAAGTGGTAGATGCATTGTCTAGAAGAGCTCTTACCATCAAAGAAATTTAGTTGAAGAGCATGGGAATAGATCATCTCAAAGATCTATGTGTTGATGATGAATATTTTGCAGACATTTATAAGGTATGTGCTGAATACAAAAACCATTTTCATAGTAAGTATGTTGAATACACTTTGCAAAGTAATCTTTTGTTCAAGGGAAATTAGTTGTGTGTCCCTAGAGGGTCTATTAGGAAGAAATTAATCCAAGAAAAGCACAATGGTACATTGAGTGGTCACTTTGGGATCACTAAGACCCAAGAACTTGTTCAAAGGTTCTACTATTGGCCGAGAATGATCCTTGATGTTAAGAGGTATGTGGAAAGTTGTATTGTATGTCAAAGAGAAAAAGGTACTTCTTCAAATGTAGGCCTTTATCAGCCATCACCGATTCCCACTAGGTCATGGGATTTCTTGAGCATGGAATTTGTAGTTGGGTTACCCAAGACAAGACAAGGCATCAATAGTGTTTATGTAGTTGTGGACAGATTCAGTAAGATGGCTCACATTGTGCCATGCAAGACCACTAATGATGCCAACCAAATAGCCTCTCTCTTCTTCAAAGAGATAGTAAGAATCCATGGGTTACCTAAGAACATTTTGTCTGATAGAGACACCAAATTTATGAGTCATTTTTGGAAGACTCTTTGGCAAAGATTAGGCACTACTTTATCCTTTGGGCCTTCATACCATCCCCAAACTGATGGTCAGATCGAAGTGGTGAATAGAAGCCTTGGAAATATGCTAAGACACTTGACCAAGGAGTATGGACAACAATGGGATTAATTGATTGTGCAAGCAGAGTATGCCTACAATGATACCATCAATAGATCAACAGGGAAGAGCCCCTTTGAGATAGTATATGGATTTCATCCTAGAGGAGTCTATGAGTTGAGAGACTTGAAGGATGGAGTGAAGGCAAGTGGATATGTAGGTGATTTTTCCTATGCAATGCAAGAGATACATGAAATAGTCCATAAAACTTTGACAGAGAATAGCATGAAACTTAAAGCCAAGGTTGATGAGAGTAAGAGAACTATTCAGTTCAAAGTGGGTGACATGGTCATGTTGCATCTTAACATATCAAGACTTTAAAAGGGAGTCCCTCACAAGTTGCAAATGAGAAGGATAGGTCCCTGTCCTATCTTAGCTAAATATGGAGAATGCATTCAGAGTTGAGCTCCCGGAAGATATTGGATTGTCACCTATTTTCAACATTGTAGACTTAGTCCATTACAAAGGACCACAAAAAGACATGGATAAGAGTCTCCAATAAGTAATCAGAGATGTGGAAGATATCCACTTACCCCCTACTATAGTCACATGAGTTGACAGTGTGTTGGATACTAGAGTCTATAAACAGACTAGAACGAAAGCCTACAAGAAACACTTGATAAAGAAGCATGATCAAATGGATGCTGATGCAGCATGGGTCAAAGAGTCAGAGTTCAAGAATATGGGGATTGATCCAAGCATCCTCAATCAAAGGGTGGATTGATCTTTTTGTTTTGGGGAGGTTAGTGCAGGAGCACACCTAGGCTAACCTCCATGCTTTTTATAATTTTTGGATTGTACTTGACATTGGCCAAGTCAAGATAGTTAGGTTGTTGTTGGACCTTAGAAGGTCATTGAAATGTGGGCTAGGTGAGTTATTCATTAGGACTAAGGTCAAAACAATATCCATTGTTAATATTTTTTCAATTACTTAGGCTTAGTTGCTAAATGTTGGATTTGAGTCATGAATGTGTCGTAAACACATAAATGAGGACATAGAGATGCCATATCGTCATAAATGGTCTTGGATCCTTGAAATGAAGAGGTTAGAGGTCCTAAAATTTATGGAGGAGGCATAATGGAAAAGATGCCAAATGTTGCTAAAATGTTGCTATGACAACATTTGCAATTATTGCAAATGTTGCATGCAACTCGGTTATCTTTGGATCTCCTTATGAATATGAAGTGGGAATCAACCAAAACTCCATAGAATCATGGAAATGGTATCTAATGTGACAAAAGAATTGAACCAAGGGAGGAGTGTTGGATTGTAACAAGATTTGAATAGTGAAATAGCTCTGCAACTCTGTGCATTCAAGAATCCCGAGCATTTTGTTATGACAGTCAAATGTAATGGATTGAAAGACTAAAAATAATTTTTTTTTTTGTTCCTAGGATAGTTTGAAACATCTTTCATTCATTAAGCTAGTTCTTTTGAGATAGTATAAGGTCTTAGATAAAATATTTTGGGTTTTGTGTATTCACTGGTCTTGTCTTGACACGTCAGTCGGCTCATGGCTCCCCCATGAAATATAACCATGGGATCTTGCTAAGGATAGATGGAAATTATAGGAGAGTCAATGGTCTATATATATGTAGAGTTAGGAGTTAGGGAAAGTCGAGTTGCTATTTTTAATTCCAAGCCCTAAGCGAGCATGCATTGTCCTGTTAGTGGTTTGTAGGTGAAATAGTGAGCATTCTTGTGCAGGGTAGTGAATTAATATATGGTATAAGTGTAGTTTCAATTAGGGAATAGTCATATATTGACATGCTAGGAGGGTTGAGTTTGTATCAATCCAATTGGTCAAGTTTTGAGCAAGTTTTGCATTGTGTTGCAGACTGTCCTAGAAATTAGGCCTATTAGCCCTATTGATCCTAGTTTGTAGGAACCCTATGTACGGAGGAATTCTAAAACTAAAACCTTAAAAATATCTTATAAAGTGATAGAGGGTATCTTAATGTGTGATTTTTTTTTCAACTTCTTTGGGAAAGTTTTAAAAGAAGTGGGAAAAACACACCGTAAATGGTTTCAAATGAAAAGGAGATGGACATTTACAAGTGGATGGATATCCCTGCAATGAATCATTAATTTTAGAGTGTAATTGACACTATATCATCTTAAAATGGAAGTACTTCCATTTGGATGAGTTTAGCACCCTCGCTTAGTATGTTTGCATAATAGATTTGCATTTTTACATGTTTAGGTGAAATTAGGGTTAGGATCTTATGGATCCTCCTAGATTTTTCCTCTCCATGGCTCTTCTTTCTAGGTAGGCCCTATGTATTGGTCCTCCTAGGCCTCATCTTACTCTCTCTCTAGGCCTTTTAGGCCTTCTTAACATTCTGACTCATTCCCCCACCTTCATAGGTCCCCGATTGACCTGGGAGCCTTTCTGTCACATCCTACTAACCTGCCTAAAAACTCAGGACAGGTCCAAGGTTGACCCTATCCTAGGTCAGGGCTGAGGTCGACCCTGTCCCCTAATAGGTTTTGGTTCTTCTTTCTAGATCTAGAGCTTATCAGGGTCCAAAACTTGAAATAGGTCCTCGGGTTCAGATGCGGAAGTGTTTTCTCCAATATTCAAATTAATATGTTTTCTCCTTAGTTAGAAAATGTGATTGGACCATTATTCAAGGTGAAATTTGAATTTTTATCCATTGCATTTCCCTAGGAGACCTTATTGAAATCTCTATATAAACACTCTCTTTTTCCTTCATTTGATCATGAAAAAAAATCAGGAGATTACATGATGGAATGATGAGGCAAGCAAGTAAGCGGATGATATAGAAGGACAAGCTAGGAGGACATATCATCATCTTCAATCAAAGAATTCTTCAAAGACAAGTTATTGTAGATCTTTGTTGAAACAAGAAGGCTTTCTCTTTAGATCTACCATCTTCAACATTCAAGAATTAAAAGGACATTATCATGGGGTAGCAATTACGGATTGTGAGTTGATAGGAATACTTTATGTTTGGGGGCTTGGTATGCTTTCTTTATCATATTCAAAGCTATGCATTGCTTTCTCATTTCCATGTTATGTTAGGATTGTTAATCTAGAAGATTAGATCTTGATATTGCATGTTCAAAAGACTCTTTCCAAAGAGCAACACACACACAATATACATTCTATATATTCAGCTATTCGTGGAGGTGGAAACCACCAAAATGGGGGTTTGACTAAGGCAAAACCCTATATAGCCACCCCAAAACCCCTTTTTAGATATTTACAGGTGCAGGACAAAGGATCCAGGGCCAAATCTAGATACCCTTTTTGGATTTCTTTCAGACTGTGTGAACAAGAATGCTTTTAGATCTGTGTAGACAGTGTTGGCAAAAGTGGTACAGGGTTGACCTTTTTCATAAGACAACATCGGAATAGAAAACAATTTCTGGGTTTTGTCCGTCTCTATGTTCCGGTTTGGTATCAACTATCAGCATCTCTAGAAACAGTCCATAAAACTTAGAAAATGAGTTTTTCCAGATCTGCTATGTCATGAGGTAGGCATCTTATCACATCATTCTTTACATGCTCTTTTCCATCCTTTTGATCAATATAATTAAACGTAATATCCTGAATTTGGA
>MU223881.1:943740-955340 GCA_018584345.1 Thuja plicata | reverse complement strand
ACACACACACACACACACACACACATATATATATATATATATATAACATGCATGTAACAATTTATGTATGTGTAGATATAGATCAACATATAAAACATACATAACAATGTAAATATCTCTAGATATATCAACATAACAATGTAAATGGACCTGTAAAATATCAATGTATCAACGTAAAAAACACATACAACATATCAATGTAAATGTCTAGATATCAATATAAAACTTACATATCAATGTAAATATCTAGATATCAACATAACAATGTAAATGGACCTGTAAATATAAATGTATCAACATACAAAACACATGTACATATCAATATAAATGCCTATATATCTTGACATAACAATGTAAATGTCTGTATCTATCAATGTAAAATATGTGTGTATATAACCTAGATCTCTCATGTGTAAATCTATATCAACAACTGCCATGATCACCACTGTGTGCAGGCCTATGTGGATCCTCATCTTGCTAGACCTGAGTTTGTACATGTAAATACATAACAATTTTAAAATAAATTTAATTAATATATTTATCGAGACCAAGATTTTTTCTGAATGTACATTTAAACTTGAAACAAATTAACTATTTATAATAATTTAAATTAAATTTTACTCTATATCCTGATGAATCGGATCAACAGGCTCCTCTAAATCTCCATATGCAATGCCCATTGTAGTTTCCTGTACCTAATTCAAATTACTTGATATTCACTGGAAGTGGGCACATACATGTGTACATTTAGTAGGAAATCAATTTATATTTATACGTGTGTTGAAAAATAACATGTTTAAATTAAAAATTAAAAAATATCTATACATACATATTTAAATTAAACAAATTTAATTTACGTCTTCAAAATGAAACATTTTTTCAAACAAAAGTTCATAAATTTTAAACAATGAAAATTGCATGTACATATTAACATAAATATCTACATAATTTAACCTACATGTCCATCTGAACAAAAATATTCATGACATCCCCTTAAGCATAAATACTTCAAAAAAAGATTGCATGTACACAACTTAAGTGATTTTAAGATTTCAATATATACAAATTGAAATGTAACCTAGTATGTAAGACTTAGGGTTTTGTTATGTGCTAATTGTGAAATTTGTGTACTTAATGAAAATTTCTAGAATGATCAAGTTGTGAAAAAAATATTTTGTGGCACGTTCTCAAGTAATAATATAGTCATGTATCCTAATTTAATTCCATGTAACGATTGCTTTGGATGACTAAAGACTAACTCTTCATGAAAGAAAAGTTATGCTTCTAGTTTACATTTTGGTTAAATTATATGATTTTAGGCTTAAGTTTAGTGTACAAATGTTTTAAAATTTTGGATTTAGGTTTGCGTTTAGGTTTCAAAAATTTGGGTAAATACTTGAGAGGGATGAACATTAATGAACAAATACTTGTAAAAAAATTATTTCCCACTATTCTCAAAATGCATGTTCATTCTGTCTTAATTTTAATTTAAGACAATTACAATAATTATGAATTTTAATTTAAAATAATTAAAATAACAAAATTTAATATTTAAGATAAAATATCAATTTCATCTAAAAAAACATCTTAAATTGCCTTCTTCTATAGTAGTGATGCCATGGACGATATTCCTAACCTACTCCTAACTTCCCATTGTCAAACGCACAGGAAGGGGAATCAATAGTAAAGTGTGTTGAGCCGGTCTTAAAACCTACAGATTATGTTCTCATGAGTTTCTTAAATATTTTCAGCAAATATTGCAGTCACATCATTCCTTGAGACACATATGAGGAATTTGAATAGTTGCAACTTTGATCAAAATTGCCCCATTTTTCTTGAACAAAAGCCTATATTTGTTTTGAAATCTCTCATTCTATCATATGTAGGGTAAGCACTAGAAAAGTCAATTGGATTGTATTTCTTTCTGTGGATTGCATTGGCTAGAAGTTGCATTTGTTTGAAACATTCTAAGGCCTTTTCCCCAAACTATTTATGCATTAACCCAGTGATCATGGCATCCATAGAGATCTTGTTCCTGAGCCAACAACTACCCTAGAAGCATATTGATATTGAGTCATAGATCTAGTGGATAAAAAATGCATTCAGCAGTCAACGCTACATACCCAAAATATAGTTCCATTAATTTCTATGCTAAAATCCTTGGCTTTTCCTGCAAAAAAAAATACTTCCCACCTTCCTCTACCACTATTGCCTAATCTAAAATGCATGGTTATTTTATCTTAATTCTCAATTTAAGACAATAAAAATATCTTTCATTTTTTATTCCAAATATTTAAAATAATAACTTAAGTACTTAAAAGATAAAATATTAATTTTGTCTTTAAAAATGTCTTCAAATGCTCCTTTATATAATAGTGTGATGAAGGGAACATAGAAACAATAACAAAACTTCTATCTTGTGTAAAAGTGATAAAGGATAATAGTGCAGTCATAGTAAAAGATAGTCATGAACATGATATTACATTCATATGCCATAGATGATAAATAATATGTTAAGAGCAATATTGAAATCACTTGAAAGCCATATTCCTGGCATGAGACAGGTGTATATGGATTTCTCATGCAATAAGCCTATTGGAGAACAAGAATTAGTAGTGAAATGGAACTTCCAAGTTATCTATAAGTCTACAATAGTATCAAATGTTTTTGAATTAAGCAACATCAAGAGGGTGTTGGCCCGAGGTACAGAAAAAGCTAACTAGAATAGAATTGACTACATATTAATCCAACGTCGAGAGCAGCAGTATAGCATATAACCTTGTACCTCTATCAAAACCCAATATGATAAAACTAAACCAGTAGGAATGTAAAGTATCAAAACCTCTCAGATGGATAGTATCAATTTTTAGCAGCATAAAACATAAACCGTGCCTCGTAGGGCCATTAAGCATATTAAAAGTATAAAACTTGTGACTAAAATTAAAGAAGCTAGCCAAAACATAGGGCTTAGGGTCAGCATAGCCATAGTCCACAACACCTCCCTGTTCCAGTAGAAAAATCATTTTCCATCCCATAAGTGCTTAGACACCAACAAGTCTACCCACTCCTCATTCATAAATTTGAAGAGCTCCCGGTTACCTTCCACAGACTCCTTCCTAGCTGAAACCTTTTCGTTCAAAAAACATAGCATATTTGAGGAAGCATGCATGACTTTGAGGTCAAATTTATTGACATCAGCTAGTCTCCTATTTGTATTATCCAAGTCCTTGTTAAGCTTGGTCACCGTTCTTGGAAATGAGTTGAGTAACTGAGAGGGGAGGGGTGAATCAATTACTACAAAAAAAAATCATGTCGCTTAGATGTCTTAATCAAACTTATCAATATTGCTCGGTAAACATATATATATTACTGTCACTCGGTTAACACAAAAAATCTTAAGATATTAACTGTGATTATCCTTTAGTAATTAATTACAGAAATAGAAAGCATAAAGAAAATTATAAAATGTACACAAATAACACCAAGATTTAACGTGGAAACCTAATATGGGAAAAACCACCAATTGCAACTAGTTACTATTTTTCACTCTTATGAAGTGAGCCATGTTAGGAGACAACCATGTTAAAGGTTACAATGCACACTGTTAGGTGTGACCATGTTAGAGGATTTAATCACCCTGTGAGGAATGGCCTTGTTAGAGGTCTTCAAACACTTTAATGCATAAATGCCACCTTGTGAGAGAATTTACAAAAGATTGTTAAGATATTTGGATCACTGCTATAATTGTTTGAGAGTAACAATGGATTGACATGTTTAATGAAGCAACTATATTTTCTAATTCAACTCTCTGTTCTAGTTTTATAACTGGATCCTTACTGATCAAATATTCTATTGCAATTATGTCTGGATATTCTATCCTTAATCAAAATCCCATGTGATTTCACCTTCACTCTTAATATCAAAGGAATATCTTCACTTCCTCTCATTCACATACTCACATTCAATCCAAAAAATGACCTAGTATTTGTATGATAAGCCTTGTGAAGTCGAGCTTGAATAACCTTCCAAATAAATAATAAAACTCATGTCTATTGGCTGCATATTACCAATTAAACATAAAATGTAAATTTTTGTTAGTCGGCTGACACTGAACGCTTAACTCGGTCAACACTGAAATCCTTCAACACCCGACCAAAACTGTAATGCCCGAGTGAACTCAGTTAGAACTGAAAATGACTTTGGTCTTCTTCAATTCCCGAGACAACATGGCATACACTGTCTGTGCTTGGATAGGATTATAAATTTGTGTAAACATCAATGACAATACATAATTGAATAATTTTCATCAACAATCTCCCTCTATGGCATTGATGGCAACAAAAAATTTCATGATAAAAAGAATTATAGAGAAATAGACACAAGAATGAAATTCTATTAATATCCTTAGCTTCATTCTGATTCTCATCCAAAAACTCTCTCTATCTTCACAATCACTGGAATACAAATTTCTCCCTCTTACATCAATATCTATTTTTGATAAAATTTATCCCTCTGTCATCAATAATTTATTTTGGCATGATATCAATAAACTCTCCCTCTTTGACAACCAATGCCAAAGACACCAACTGATATATATCCAATAAATTTGTAGTGTACCTATTTGTACTGATTCATATGCAATAAGCTCTGAATATCTGCATCAACATGTTAAATTTGCTTTGTAGCTCGGTTGATGCATCACTAATCTATACATTAGTGAGGCTCACATAGGGGTATTACCCCTTGCTTTCCTCGAAGATACAAGAATTCACCCCTAGGTAATTATTTTTTGCATATGTTTGCAATTTTTTCTTCAGTATTCACATATTTCAACCTTACTTCTTTGTCCTTAACCAATTCTCTTAAGAAATGATACTCTATTGCAATATGTTTAGTCTTAGTATGCATCACAAGGTTCTTTGAAATGTTAATTGCACTAGTGTTGTCACAGTAGATAATGAATGGTTCTTTGATTTCTTCCTTCATACCTGACAAGAGTTGTTTGAACCATATGATATTTGAACAATTCACTGCTGCAGCAACATACCCTGCCTTTGTTGTAGATTGAGAGATGTAATTATATTTCTTTTCTTTTTCTTTCATCAACACTTCCTTCCCAATCAGCATCAGTAAAAGTATTTAAATCAAAGTTTCCTCCTTTTTGTACCATAATCCATACTCTTTGGTACCCTTAAGATATCTTAGAAATCTTTTGATAGCCATCAGATGATTCTCTCTAGGATTAGCTGAAAACCTTGCAACAATACCAACTACTAATGCAATATGAGGTCTAGTGTGAACAACATATTTAAGTTTACCAATCATGGATCTGTAGGTAGTCTAGTTTACTTCCTTTAAATCATCATCCTTAGACAACTTATGTCCATTAGGCATGGGTGTTCCAACTAGTCTAGTGTCTTCCATTCCAAATTTCTTTAGTATCTCTTTAATATATTTAGACTGAGTAATGTAGATACCATCATTCATCTAATTAACTTGTAAGCCAACAAAGAATTTGATTTCACCAAACATAGACATCTCAAATTCCTTACTCATAGCTTCAAAGAATGCTTTGCATAAATAATCATATTCATTAAACAATATATCATCAAAAAATATTTCCGCTAATAGTATCTTGTTCTGAGGTCCTTCTTTGATATACAAGCTACTATTATCATTAGTTCTCTAAAATCCAATACTTACTAGATAACCATTCAATCTTTCATACTAGGAACTAGGATCTTGTTTCACTCTATAAAAGGCTTTGTGTAGTTTTCAAACCATATTCCTTTTATTAGGATCAACAAAACCGTCAGGTTTCTCAATATAGACTTCTTCTTCTACAATTCCATTCAAGAATGCAGATTTTACATCCATTTGGTATACCTTGAATCCTTTATGTGTAGCATATGACAAAAGATTTATGACTCCTTCAAAACTTGCAATGGGAGAAAAGGTTTCTCCATAATCAATACCCTCTTCTTTAGCATATCCTTTACATACTAATCTTTCTTTGTTTTTGGAAACTTCTCCTTTATCATTCATCTTGTTTCAGAAAACCCGCTTACTGCCAATCACATTCTTGTCTCTTGGTCTGGGTACAAGAGTCCAAGTTTTTTTCTTTTCAATCTACTCAATTTCTTCATTCATGGCTTCTATCCAGCTTTCATCATTGAATGCATCTTTAATAGATCTAGGTTCAATTTCACTAAGAAAGCATGTACCTTTAATTTTGTTCCTTTTCATTACACCTTATGTCTGGTCTCGAATAATATTCTTAGGTGCATGATGCCTTCTGACATATTTTTTAAGTACGGGTTCCTTGCTTCTTGATTTTGGACTTGATCCACTTGGTTCACCATATTTAAAAGTTATGTTATCCTCTAATGTCTGATACTCAGGTTCCATTGTCTGAGACTTGGGCGCCTCTATCTGAGATTTGGTTCCCTCTACCAGCAGCTCAGGTTGCACATGCTTAAACTCGGGTTGAACTATTTTAGTTTGTGTAGATGAATTCAATGGTTGACAAGGATGATCTCCAATTACCATTGCTTGTGTCTTAGGTATAGTATCAGGTTCATAATACACAAAGTTTTTGTAATCCTTAGGCTCTTTATTTCTCTGTTCTTCACATCTTTCTACAAACTCATCAATCCTCACATGTAAACTTTCTATGAATTTATGAGTAGAAATATTCAAACATTTATATGCTTTTCTTTTATAGGAGTAGCCTAGGAATATACCTTCATTACCTTTTACATCAAATTTTTTGTTTCTTGCTTCCTTCAAGATGTAACATTTACTTCCAAATAGTTTGAAATAATGAACATTAGGTTTGTAGCCATACCATAATTCAAAAAGGTGTCTACTCAGTACCTTTCTTCAATTGAACTTTGTTCAGGGTGTGAACTGGAGTTTTGATAGCTTCCTTCCACTATTTGGTAGAAACATTATTTTCAATCATCAAGGTTCTTGCACAATCCATAATGGATATGTTTTTTTTTTTTCTTCTATACCATTTTTTTGTGGTGTACTAGGGGCACATACTTGTCAATTGATTCCTCTTTCATTGTAGAATTCATTGAATTCATTAGAGATGAATTCACCTCCTCTATCAGATCTTAAGCATTTAAGTTTATTTCCTATTTATTTTTCAACTCTGGCAAGGTACCACTTGAACTTCTGAAAAGCTTATGATTTTTATTTGAGAAACATAAAAATCATCATTCTGGAATGATCATCAACAAATAGAATGAAATACTTCTGACTTGTGTAACTTGTTGTTCCAACTGGTCCACATAAATCAGTATGTTTCAACTCCAAGACTTCTTTTGTATTGTAATTCTTTCTCTTGAAACTAGTTTTTCCCTTCTTTCCAATTTGACATTGTTTTCATATTGCTAATTCAAGTTTCTTCAGAATAGGAATACCTCTTACTCTTTCATTCTTTCTTATGTTGACCAACTTATTAAAGTTCACATGACTTAACCTTTTATGCCATAACCAGCTTTCTTCTACTTGTGCAATAAAATATGAATTTTTAGTGAGATCAAGATAGAATAGTTTACCTTTTGTTTTCCTGCCAGTTCCAACTAGGTTTCCCTTACCATCTAGGAGCTTGGACTTCCCATTCATGAATTCTACCTTGAAACTAATTTTATTCAGTTGTACCACACTTAGTATATTACACCTTAGTCCTTCAACCCAATAATCATTATCATATTTGATTCCTTCTGTTAAAGAAATACAACCTTTACCTTTCACATAGCATGGTTCATCATTCCCAAAACTGACACTCCCACCATCATAGTGCTCAAGATGTTAAAATTTGGTTTTGTCACCAGTCATGTGGTGAGAAAAACCACTATCAATTATCCAGGTGTCATTAATGTGATAGAAAAGTGCAGTCTTATCATTTTCTTCATTGTCTGACTCATCCTTAATAGCAATGTAAACCATTTCATCTTCATCTTCATCACTATCAGAATATTTAGCAATATAAAAAGATTTCTTACCTTTGTCATTGTAGCTTTTGTAACTTGCGACATCTTTCTTTCCTTTGTACTTGTTGAAGTTTCTCTCATCTTTTTCTTCTTTGTTTGGACACTTAGCAACAATGTGACCAACCTCATTACATGAAAAGAAAATTAATGGTATTTTTCCTTTGTATTTACCTTTTCCTTTGGCATCTCACTTTTCTGGTACTGTTTTAATGATCTCTAGGTCTTCATCATCAGACTCACCATGACTGTCAATCTATTTTCCTTTTCTATTTGTCTTGCCAAGTTTTGATTTAGCTTTGAATGCAGACTCAAGATATCTAGGATTAGGAGAATAATTCTCAAAATTGTCCAACTCAAAATCTGTAAGCCTTCCAACCAATGCATTTAGAGTTACATCATTATTGCACTTCATCTCTTGAATAGCTAAAACTCTAAATGCATATATAGGAAGTAAAGTTCTCAATATATTACTAACTATTTTTGTGTCTTCATTCACTCTACCGGTAGCTCTGATGGCACTGAAACTTTTCTTGATTTTTTTCACTATATTTTGTAATGTCTTCTCCTTCTTTCATTTTCATTTGATCAATTTGACCTCTGAAACTCTCTACTTTGGCTCTCTTTAAATTGACATCTCCTCCATGAATATCATATAGTTTTTTCCACATATTAAAGGCAGTGGAGTAGTCCTTGAATTTATCAAATTTAGAATAGCTAAGTGCAGAGGCTATATCATCATCGTTATGTTATGATGCTTCATGTGTATCATCTGATCCATAGTCAAAGGTCTCGGTGGTTCCACATACCTATGGTCCAAGAATTGCAAACCAATATCTCCAATAGTAGATAGATATAGCCTCATCAAATATTTCCATGCATCGAAGTTGTCTTTGTTAAGCTTGGGGATCTCCCTTCTGTAAGACATCTTTGATCTTTAGCTTAGTCATTTAAACCTTCCCTAAAAGCACTTGGTGCTCTGATACCAATTATTTGAAATAAGTTGAGTAACTGAGAGGGGAGGGGTGAATTAGTTACTACAAAAACAAATCTTGTCCCTTAAATGTCTTAATAAAACTTATCACTGTTGCTCGGTTAACATATATATTTCACTATCACTCAGTTAACATAGAAAATATTAAGATGTTAACTATGATTATACTTTAGTGATTAATTGAAAAATTAGAAAGAAAAAAGAAAAAAAAATTTACACAGATAACACCAAGATTTAACATAGAAACCCAATATGGGAAAAACCACCAATTGCAACTAGTTACTATTTTTCACTCTTACGAAGTGAGCCATGTTAGGAGCCAACCCTGTTAAAGGTTACAATACACACTATTAGGTTTGAACCTATTAGAGGATTTAATCAACCTATGAGGAGTGGCCTTGTTAGAGGTCTTCAATCACTTCAATGCAAAAATGTCACCTTGTGAGAGGATTTACAAAATACTATTAAGTCTATTATATTAAGAGATTTGGATCACTGCTACAATTGTTAGAGAATAACAATGGATTGACATGTTTGATGAAGAAACTCTCTTTGTTGATTCAGATCTCTGATCTAGTTTTATAAGTGGATCCTTACCGATCAAATATTCTATTGCAGATCTTTCTGGATATTTTGTCCTTAATCAGAATCCCATCAGATTTTTCCTTCACTCTTCATATCAAAGGAATATCTTCACTTCCTCTTATTCACATACTCACATTCAATCCAAAACTTGACCTAGTATTTTCATGATAAGCCTTCTCAAGTTGGCCTTGAATAACCTTCCAAATAAATAATAAAACTCATTTTTGTCAGCTGCATATAACCAATTAAGCATAAAATGTAAACTATTGTTACTCGGTTGACACTCAACACTTAACTCGGTCAACACTGAAATCCTTCAATGCCCGAACAAAATTGTAATGCCCGAGTGAACTTGGTTAGAGCTGAAAATCACTTTGGTCATCTTCAATGCCCAAGAGAACATGGCATACAATGTCTATGATTAGATAGGATTAGACATTTGTGTAAACATCAATGACAATACACAATTTATTAATTATCATCAACAATCATGTCCTCTACATTTGCAATCTGATACTTAATCCTTCCCACCAAGCTGCCTCCCGAAGGAGTTTTGATGTACTCAGCCCTAGTGTCAACACTGGGGGCAATGTCATCTTTCCCCACTCCAACTCTAGTAGTATGGGTGTTATTTTCCTCTTCCTGATCAGAGCCATTGTTATCTTTTTCCCTGCTAGGAGAACCCATAGATGCATCCTCCTAGTTGAGCAATTCTTTTAGTGCTCTTTTTCCCTTTTCTTTGGCAAGACAGGAGGAGCGACGGGTAGTGTCTGGATGAAGGTTGGTAACCTAAGGACATTCCAGGTTAATGAAGATATTTTAACATCTTCTGGAGGGTCACTAAGAGGTGTCATCTAGACTTAAGTCATGTTTGGGCCCAACCTGAGAGGTAGGGGTGTGGTGTGTTTTAGAGGACTTGTGGCTAGTAGTCAGGGTAGAGAAACCTATAGATCCTGAACGTGTGGGAAAACCCTGGTTGAGGGAGACCGAAGACAAAAGAGACTATTGGATAGCTTGAGTTATTTCAACAAAAAGGGAGGGCATAGGGCATGATGAAAGTTATAAATTCAAAAAATAAGCCCCTGGTGGAGATAAAAAGGTTCTTTTCCCAAAGAAATAGACTTATTCACATCAGCGATATTGGACTATAAAGCATGCGACAGGTAAAAAAAAAAAGAAATCAAAAGCCTATGCATTAGGTGGTTTAAGAACAAAAGGTGGTAGTTATAAACATACCGAAATGGCCCTCTAGAGTGAAGTACTTCATTACCATCTTGCACATTTTAGGCCAAAACTCAAGCAAGTTCCTAGTGCTGTATCCACCATTTTTGGACACTGGCTTGTCTTTGTTAGTGAAAAATTGAAGGAATTCAATTTTGGCTTGCATTTTTGTGGTTTTCTACCATTTACAGCCTGTGGTAGGCATCCCCATATATTTTCCTATGACTTCATCATTAATTTCAAACGTTATCCCATTAATGGTAACTTTTCTTTCATTCTAGGTCTTCATAAACTATTTGGAGATCATCTCATCATGGCCCATCAGATTCTTCATGAAGGGAAGAGTCTGTCCCTCTTTGCAAAAGTACATTACCATAGGGTCCAAGGAAAACTTCTCCTCAATCTTGTCAAGTTCAATCCTATGTCATTCCTCATCCATTTTAGCAGAAATCTAAGAAAAAAACCACACCCAGAAATTTGTTGAGCTAGAGTTGTTGTTATTCTAGTCATTGCAAACACCTACAACTACCCTAATGAAGGGTGCTCCCCTTAATGCCACAAACACATAACAGAAACAAAGAAGCAACAACAATTTGCAAGAATATAAAATGGTCTTCTTATTATCTACACAAATATGAAATTACAAACTTTCAAAATTACAGTATGCAAAGCCACATGGGCATTCCCCTTACAATATTCTGTAGGACAAAGCCTCAAATTATTACCCAGATCTACACAGAACTGTCCCGAACTGCCTAAGACAACACTACGGGCCTTCTTTATATAGGCAATTTCCACCA